>CM041780.1:108582159-108737679 GCA_023374045.1 Limonium bicolor
GCATTCAAAAACTGAAAATTCTTAAAATGCTAATGAGAGCTAGAAACGACGGATTTTCGAACTTCTTTTTACCTCAAGATGATAAGGAGGTGAAGGTGCTTCTAATGGTGGTCTTGAATCCTCCAATGGGGAATAACCATAAAAACGAAAGTTGAGCTTTTGGATTTTTGAAAGGATGAAAATGTTCTCCTTGGCAAGGGGATTCTAGTGGTACAATTTTTATTGCATTTGGAGAAGATTTGAGTGTTCAAAGGGAGGAGAGAATGAGAGGTTTTTGTGTGGTTTCTCAAAGCTCCATGGTTGTCGCATGGAAGAAGAAAGAAACAGAGAAAGAGAGAATAGAGAGGAGGGCTACGTGAGTGAAGAGGGAAAAGTGAGGAGAGAGACTCATTTTTTTTTCTTTTTGCTTTAGTTAATAGGTTTGTCTTTTAGCAAATAAGACACATTAAGTGAGTGAGGAGGGGGGGGGGGGGGGGGGAAATCGGATCCCACACCCACACACACACAGCTTTTAACTTTTTATTTGCGAGGTAGACACACTAACTTTGTTTATTTGCATTCCTACCCCACAACTTCCCGGTTGTTACAGTTTTTACTAACCGGTACCCGTTTTCCGGAATTTTCTCGTTTAATTAATTTTGTTGGTTCTAAAGCTTCACTAATATTCATTAATGATTATTTAGTTGACCAAAACTGTTATGAGTCTATTTGACCCGCTTAAAGTCGCGTTTTCCCGGTTTCCTCGAAAAACGCGCTTTAAGGTTCGTTTACGCTTTTAATACATTATTTGGATCCGTTTTCTTCGGGAGTTGTTCCCATATATTATTTAGGTCTTATTAAACCTTTAGAATCCATATAATACGCTAACCGAGGTCTCATGCCTCCCATGGTTATTTAACGCTTATTTAGCGTTTTCCGCTTTTAAAGCGTCTATTTATTTCTTTTGGATTTATTTTTCCTTACCAATATTACTCTAGCATTATTAGGCTCTTAAATATGGATTAGAATTATTTTAATCACTATATTTAAGTCTGGGGTGTTTCAATCTACCCCCCTTAAGAACTTTGTCCTCAAAGTTGCTCAAGGTTATAGGATTACAATACTTGCTCATTCTTACTTGTCTATGCCAAAGGTCGTACATTCTTCCTCCTTACAATTTCTGAATTCATTACTTCTGGTTTCCACATTCCATACAATACAAGTATACCATACTTACTTCCGTCCGCATCACGTCCCATCATCTGGTTCCACATTACAAGATTTATACATACATACAATGCAAGGCTATCCCCAAAGCAATGCAATACACATTCCAATCCCGTAGGCGCTCAGGTCATCTAGACACGGGACTCCTCTATGTCCCGCCGCCCTTGGAATAATACCACATACTACCTTACTATCTTCTTCGGTACTCACTTCTAACACATCCTCATTCCCATACTAAAAGAAATTCTTCCACCACTATCAATTAAAAATTTCTAAACATACAACTCCATATTCCAATTTATACTCATTATTTCTATCCTATGTGTGATTCTTGTGACCACTTGAGGGGAGCTTCAAGAATCATTCGGCCCTGATGTGATCAGCATCAGTGTTGAACTATCTTTCCACCGCAGTTTGTGTTCGGTTTCCCTTGATCTGATCAGGATCAAGTTCGACTTCCCACGTCAGTTTCAACAAACAAATAGTTAGTTGTTTTCATTTTCTATCTTTTTACTCTTCTAGTCGTGATACGAATTCGTACATCTCCAAAGGATGGAATCAATCCATCAATTGTCCTCGCTCTACTTCCCAAATGCTTTACTCCGTGGTTCAATACTTAAATGCTCATTTCATCAACCTTCATTACTTCCATCCCTTACGCTCCATCATTTCAATTATTCTAACTAAGGAATACGATACTTATGAAGTTTAGCTATCCTCAATTACTACCAATAACATACTTACGAATATACCACTCATGGGCTACGTTCCTCCGCTACTCACAATCAATCCTACTATTCTTTTTTTTTCAAGGTTACAATACTTGTGGAGCTCCGTCCACTACTCATTCTCAATTGTATTAAAACGATCACCTAGGGAGTTCAATTTCCTCTAGGTTCTACATCGGTTTTATACCGACTCTTGCATTGTAGTGCCATGTCTAACTTCAATTAGACACCCACTACAGGGATTATCATTTCCCCAAGAGTTACTCTACTCCACTTTACTAATACTTTTACACTAGGGTTACAAGATGGGTATATTCATCCTATGGTATTCGCATCTCTCGTGCCTAATTACCACAGTTACGATATGAATGAATACGTATGTTTATTTAACATGAGTACCAATCATTAAATCCATTCTCATTTGTGCTATGCACATTCTAGTTTTATGTGTTTTATTTATAAAACTTGCATTAAGCGGTTTTCGCTCTACCCCCCTTAAAAGGGATTACGCCCACGTAATCTACCATATGTTACTATTAAACATTGGTTTACTCGATTTGGGCAATCTGAAGCGTTTAGCTTCATTACGATATACTATACAATATGCTCTGGTCAAAGGGTCTTAACCATGCCAATGGTTTAGTCTTTGCACCGAGGATTCGTACATGAGTTTATTTAACCCTTAATTAATTCAGTTCTAGCCTATTAGGCTTCAAGGCATTAATAGCCATTCTTTCGTACTTACTAGGTGTATTACATTTCTTAGTTAGGGCCCACTAGCTTCTGCTGCGCGACCCTGATAACTTGGGTTACTCACCCTTCATGTTATCCTTAATGTGCTATACATCACCTTTCTATCCCTCTATTGTGGAAACAAGGTTTACTAACAGTGTGGTATTATTTTACCGCTGTTTGAACTCAATGAGTTTTAGATTGTAACCAGCTCTCTGGTAATCTATTATACATATTATTCGTACTCCCACGATTATTCACTAAGTTCCTCCGACTTGTTGTCGGGCGAGGTTACGTCACTACCTAGTTGCAGTGCTTCCTCTGTTGTCACTAGCTTCTGAATAATACCAGTTCTTCTGGTTCAGTACAGTGTTCTTTGCTTGTATGACCTTGCATTCTCAATGCGTCGGTCTGAGTGACTTTCTTCAGTCTTCTTTCCCCTTTTATTCCAATGGAATTCACATCTTGTGATTGTTAGTGTGCTTACACTTTTCGTGCTTCTTTGGCCTTAGGCCGCACGGTTTGTTGCTAAGCTTGCTTGACTGGCTTATGCCATGTTGTTGGTGAAAGAAAAGTTTACTACGGTTTACATTTCCATATTCCTAGCTATCGCATTAGATTATTACAGCGCGAGTGCAATACCAAAACACTCAGTCATACAGAGTGCAGAGGCGTAAACGCTTGGCAGTAAATCACTTATGTGATAGGGATGAATATTTCTGCTTGTCATCTCGTACTTATACTTCGTGTCATTGTCCAACTACTTCCTCATAGCGGTCGCTTGTTGCGCACCGTATTCTTACTCACTATACAACGTCGTTTTTACGGTCTCCGTTATTGTGGTAGCTTACCTTTACTCCTTGCCATTGTCGTTGGCATCATTTCCTTATGGTGTACAAACACTTGGAGGTTCCTAGTCATATGTATGACGGTTGTCGTAGTATACCGCGATACTATTATCTTCCCATTGTGGGGATGTTTTATTGCAATTTAGGTTTCATGTGTAGGTTAGCTCACCTCACATTACTTCCTCATTCATGATATCGTTTGCCAATAACTTGGTTGACCAAAGATGAAGTGGTTTATCGGGTTACAACTCTCTTGAGCGCCGGTCATCCATGGTGTGCAATGTGCACACTCATTGATTGTTTTTGACAATTACTGTCTCATAGTGCTGAGCATTGATCATAGGCTCTAGCTATGCGGTTTTACTTTTGCATATACATCACCGGAACATCCCAAGAAGCTTCAAGGGTTTTCTTGTCCCGTTCTCTAATTAAAGAGTGTTCTATCACTGATAGGTGAAAGTTCTCGTTGAGGGGGTGTGTTTCCACTCATGGGTCTCATGACAAGGTTTACCGTGTAAGTATTTATACAATGGTTCACCACATGATTGGGTGCATAAGGAGTATACTTACTCCTTCGAGCTTCGATGCTCTTAAGCGATGTGCTTCTACAATCCACGGCCTCTTGTGGCGTAGTGGTTTGGAAATCTCATTTCCGTATTCGTTATCTCTTGGCAATATCTATGCATAGGTTTTGTTGTTATAGTAGATGGAAGCCTTTTCTAAGGGTTCGCATCTTCACCACATTGGTGATCTTGGTTAACAAGAGGTGTCTTCCCTTGGGTTTCTCGTAGTGTCCAAGTGTGGACTAGGCCAATGTTGGCATTTATCCCCATTTCTGTGCCCCTGTGTTATCATTGCTACAGGAGGCATGAAGGTAGTTAAAGCTTGTCAACTGCATACTAGACTGATGCTCTAGTGACAGTGACGCTGAGTTGACCATTACTCCAAGCCACTCAAGAGGTTGAGTTTGAATTGATGGTCCAGTTGTTGATTTCTTGTCATATGGGATAATATTTCTTGCAAGCCCTATTAGTAATGGTGTGGGTTTTGCCACTGTTTGAGTTCACACAACGTAGTTGGTTGGTGGCTTTTAAGCCTTATTGCTGCAAGCTATGCTCTTTGCAAGCTGCTTATACATGTTTCTACCCCATGTATACTCCGTAAGTTGGAGGTATTACTAGGCTCCATGGTAAGTCGTGACATCACGCTTCCGTTCATAGGAGACCCTTTAGGCAAGCTGATGCTAATTTGGGGTATTTCCTGTTAAGTGAAATCCCTTCGGTGTTCTAACCGAATGTTTGTTCTAGCTTCCGTGCTCTTATCAAGACACTTGTTCAACTGTTGTTATCTCAGACACCCTTCAAGGATTGCTCCTGGGTGCCGTTGGATCACGCCGTTACATCCGGCTGATGGTTATGACATGTGTTGTCCTATATACCGTCTTATGGTGTTGTATTAAGCTATTCCCTTTAGATTTATAACGTCTCCCGTCGTTGGGTAGACCGTTTATACTTGCTCCTAGCGCTTGAGACTAGGTTTAATATTCCCTTCGATGATAGATTTTACTTCATGGTAATCTCGTGATTGCTCTTGGGCGTTCTATCCCATTTGCCGAGCATTATAGTGCTCATGTTTTAGGCAGTGGCCTTACTGTGTTAGGTTGGGTATACTTTCCAGCTGTCATATATATTTGCTTGATGTCTTTGAGACATATCCATTGTCCATACCGACTAGTCTGTGCTCTCTGCACTTCCTAGTCCTTACTCCTTATCATCCGATGGATTCTCTGAGTTCCTTTATGCTTAATTGCCTGAGGTGTCCAGTTATTCTGGTTTGAACTTACTGATGGTCCGTAGAACGGAGTCGACTACTTCCCGTGTTTCGTACACTACATGTATACATACGTGGGGTATCATGTTGATACGTTACCACTTACCCAACTATATGTCAGGCCCGCAAGCTCCTTCGGAGTGCAGTTGTCCCACCTCCCGTAATTGGGTACACTCGTAGTGTTCGTCACACGCCTAGGTGAAGTATTCTATTGTCAACTCCTCTTGTATCATTCCATGATACTCACCGTAATTCTGTTGATTTGGTTTAAAAATCCAAGGTTTCTAAAAGAAGTTGTGTGTGGTTTGAAAGGAGAATTCGGGTTTGAAAACCATGGTTCAGTGTTAAAAGAAATCTCCCATGGCACAGCCATGCTTAAGGTCTTGACCAAGTCTAGCTTCATGCTGACTGGTATGAGGTTAAAGTAATGGTCAGGCCGTCGGGCCTTTCCAAGGTTCCATACTCCTAGTTGTTAGGATGTGTGATCCTGTAGTTGCTTCTTGTAGCCACGGTACATTACTATGTACCTGTGGTGCGTTAGAGTTCCTTTACATATTTCTGCCCTTACTGCACTTGCCGTGGCAAGTGCACGGTACTGGTGGTTTTTGGGTAATTCTATACCGATCACGGTATGGTTTCCATTCGTAATTGGTAATCTTGCTTACTCTTCCTTTGATCTTGTTGATCACTTACTTGGGTTAATCACTCTTCTGAGTAACTTCTCAGTGAGTTTGACATAGCTGTCATTGATCAGGGTACTTCTCCAATCCTTGGAGCTTCCCCTTTGACTTGGTTGTGTTGTTCCTTGTTGCTTATTCCCACACGTTTGTTGTGGTTACTGAGCCTGATTTGGTTTAGGCACTACAGTTGTAGTTATGTCAGATTATATCTTGTGAATATTCTTGTAGCTGTCTGAGCTATATTGGCCAGGTTTGTAACCTTTTTGGCGTTGTAGTTTTGGAGTCAGTCACTCCCGACTATGTCCTTAGCCAGCTAGCTCACCGTTGGTGGTGTTGCTTGGCTATTACTGTTGTCCCGTAGACTTGTGTCTCGGGTTTCATTACTGCTCCTGTTTCCATTTCGTTGCACGGTTAGTGCTTCCTTTCCTGTTGCGGGTTGTTTAGCTGGGTTCTGCGACTGCTAAGCATGTCGCCCCATGCTGTTGCAAGTTGTAGCCTCCTTGTGGTTGGAGTGTTTATACTACCGCTATTAAGTGCGGCTATTGTTGTTCAACCGGGATCCACTTCCGGGTCTTCCATTTCTTGGAATCTACCATACGTTGGTTCTTGTTTACTGTGTGATCACTTCACAACTGCCAGATCGGGTTTTCCCCGAGTATGAGAAGGCTTTTCTTCTCTCTGGCGTCCTTTCCCAAGTTATACAATGGGGTTTGCGGTGGGCGGGACTGGTATTGTAGGTATCCGGTACTCATCGGTAGTTCCTAACTAGCATATCTAATGCTAACACTCAGCCCTTAGCCCTAAGCTTCTAATTCCTAACTCGGCATTCCTAAACTCGGTATTTCCAGTCATCAGAGCGATACTTCGCTCTGATACCACTTTTTGTAACACCCCTACTATTAATTCAATCATTACCGTCCAATCTCCTCGTGCTTCCCGAGTCATGCAGCGGATACATACTTACATACATCGGGTGATACAATGCCGTTAGTCACCCACGTGACTAACAAGGCTACTACTGCTACATACAGCATCGGTCTGATGGACACGTTGGTAAAGATTGGGGAAACAATGGGTAAAGAAAACACCCAAAAACAGATTTTAAAACTGAAGTACTGGGCCGGATCGACCTTAGGACCGAACTTGCAAGGTCGGTCGAGCCCAGATTTACAAGACGGGAAACCTACTGGAATGGACCGACCTTGCGACCGGACTTGCAAGGTCGGTCGACTCAAAAATTTTCCGTCAAGTAACCTACTGGAATGGACCGACCTTGCGACCGGACTTGCAAGGTCGGTCGACTCAAAAATTTTCCGTCAAGTAAGCTACTGGAATGGACCGACCTTGCGACCGGACTTGCAAGGTCGGTCGGGCTAAAATTTTCAAAGACGAAACTTACTGGAATGGACCGACCTTGGGACCGGACTTGCAAGGTCGGTCGGCCCTGGAATTTCACCCGAGGTAGTCTACTGGAATGGACCGGACTTGCAAGGTCGGTCGCAAGTCCGGTCGAGTCAAAAAAAAATGTTTTAATTTATGATATAGTAAATATATACATATATATGCCTATATACCTACATGCATATAATGTAGTAATACACCATTAATGAAGTAAAAATGGTAAGAAAGTAAGTAAGTTTGTAAGAAAGCAAGTTTATGAGGTAGTAAAGAAAAGAATGCTTTTATAACCAAGAATGAATGTAAAGAAGTAGTAAGTATACATTGAAAGTATCAATGGAGGAGTAAGTTAGATCAATAATAGATCATTGATCATACTACTTCATGTATGTATAGGAATCCAATAGTTGATCCTCGAAGGAGCCGGTAGTGCGGATACAACGGTGAACGATATGATTTCTTCATGCTCTGATACCATCTGTAACAGCCCAGTAATCAACCCACTTGTGAGAAATTGTCCGCTTTGGGCCGCAGCCCGCACGGTTTTGCTTCCGGGGTACCATCCCCAAAAGGCCTCTCACAAGGCAAGAGTATCCCCACACCTATAAGGTGTGGTTCGTGCGCTCTCCCGATCGATGTGGGAGGTGACCCCTACACTGGGTATCACACTCTACCCCCTTGGGAGCCCAGCGTCCCCACTGGCACACCGACCTGGGCCTGGCTCTGATACCACTTTTTGTAAACACCCCTACTATTAATTCAATCATTACCGTCCAATCTCCTCATGCTTCCCGAGTCACGCAGCGGATACATACTTACATACATCGGGTGATACAATGCCGTTAGTCACCCACGTGACTAACAAGGCTACTACTGCTTCATACAGCATCGGTCAGATGGACCGGAATATCCGATTACTACTTAATACAATACATACTCTCGTTACATACTGATTACTACAATACTCCATTCCATACATTACCACATTCAATACAATACTCCACAATTCCGTACAAGATAATACACTACGCATACCGAGTTTACTAGGTTCCAAAATCAATACAGTACTTCTCCCCGAATTCATACACACTCACTAGAAGTCAATCTGCTACCCGTTACTCACAAACTAAATACTTCTAATTACAAGGCGCGCCATCGGTCTCTTACCTTGACCGTATTCGCTCCGGGTACCTGCACACTAAAAATGTTCCCCCGAGGGGGTCAGCTTACGCTGAATATGATAACCGCATACCCCGCGTACTAGCGAAGGTACGCCGACCATTTGGTCGAATGCATGCAATTCGTTCATCATACATACATTCATACATACATACATACATGCTTTCATTCACGATACTACAATACTACACAAGGTATACATACATACGCACAGTACAATACATGCTTGGAAGACAATACAAGTCTACCAATGCTTACTTACCATTTTCCAGAATACACATACACAATACATACTCATTACATAACCAATACGCAATACGGAGATACAATCTCCCAATACAAGGTCCAGTTAGCTTCATTACACACCCGGGTTTATCGGGTGTTCGATACTCTTTTACTTCCGGTCGATGACTTACAATAGTCAAGACCAATACACATACAATACTTACTTCATACATGCTTTACTTCCAGTTAAGTCGGTATGACCTCCGGGCAGAGATTACTACATCCCACCACCGGGCTTTAGGGTGGCCCACTAATCCAGGATGCTACCCATTCAAGGGAATTGGTCCGAGGAAAAGATTACAGCCAGGATTCGGATCCAACCTCTTGTGTTTCCTTATCCTCACGCGTGGCCGAAACTATATTGACTTCTACTAATTCCTAACATTCTAACTCCTAACTTGAGTAATGAGCAAATGGAATGAGTAGAAGTCCGATATAGTTTCGGCCACGCGTGAGGATAAGGAAACACAAGAGGTTGGATCCGAATCCTGGCTGTAATCTTTTCCTTGGACCAATTCCCTTGAATGGGTAGCATCCTGGATTAGTGGGCCACCCTAAAGCCCGGTGGTGGGATGTAGTAATCCCTGCCCGAGGTCATACCGACTTAACTGGAAGTAAAGCATGTAAGAAGTAAGTATTGTATGTGTATTGGTCTTGACTATTGTAAGTCATCGACCGGAAGTAAAAGAGTATCGAACACCCGATAAACCCGGGTGTGTAATGAAGCTAACTGGACCTTGTATGTATTGGAGAATTGTATCTCCGTATTGCGTATTGGTTATGTAATGAGTATGTATTGTGTATGTGTATTCTGGAAAATGGTAAGTAAGCATTGGTAGACTTGTATTGTCTTCCAAGCATGTATTGTATTGTGCGTATGTATGTATACCTTGTGTAGTATTGTAGTTCGTGAATGAAAGCATGTATGTATGTATGTATGAATGTATGTATTGCGAACGAATTGCATGCATTCGACCAAATGGTCGGCGTACCCTCGCTAGTACGGGGTATGCGGTTATCATATTCAGCGTAAGCTGACCCCCTCGGGGGACACATTTTAGTGTGCAGGTACCCGGAGCGAATACGGTCAAGGTAAGAGACCGGTGGCGCGCCGTGTAATTAGATGTTTGGGAGTAAGGGTAGCAGATTGACTTTAGTGAGTGTGTATGAATTCGGGAGAGAAGTACGTATTGATTTGGAACTAGTAAATCGGTATGCGTAGTGATTATCTTGTACGGAATTGTGGAGCTTGTATGTGAATGTGGAATGTATGGAATAGAGTATTGTAGTAATCAGTATGTAACGAGAGTATGTATTGTATTAAGTAGTACTCGGATATTCCGGTCCATCAGACCGATGCTGTATGTAGCAGTAGTAGCCTTGTTAGTCACGTGGGTGACTAACGGCATTGTATCACCCGATGTATGTAAGTATGTATCCGCTGCGTGACTCGGGAAGCACGAGGAGATTGGACGGTAATGATTGAATTAATAGTAGGGGTGTTACAGAAGATGCTGTTAGAGGACCACTCTATCCTCAACTCCTCTTGGGCGTTGCGGGCCCGACATTCTTCAAGGCGAAGCTTTGAGCGGAGAGTCCGTATGTGCACGTCCACACTTTGAGCAAAGGCCACCGTCTGTAGAAAATAAAATGATGAAAGTGAAAAGATTAAAAGAAGCGTGTGACCCTAGAATTAAAACCAAAGCAAGCCACCCACCCGGTAGATCCCCTGCCACATGAGGTCAAGTGAGTTTTCCAGCGGAAAAGAGTGGCGCATGATGGCGTCCGCTCCACCTTCCCCAATCCTTAACCTCTCCTTCGTCGCAATCACGGTCTTCATAGGGGCGAAGAGACCATCAGGAACGCCGGACCTACAGATCGCCTCTTTCCACAGATCGAAGTAGGAAGGCGACTCCGCAACGGGCAACAAGGGAAGAGGCTTGCCGCGGTGATAAAACCATCCATCCTTCTCAGACGGCCCGCAGAAGGAATCACTGGCAGGCGGAGGAGGTGAGGACGATGAGGCGGTGTTAGTATCCTCCCTTGCCTTGGTACGCAATTCCGAGTTATCAGGCACAACCCGATACTCCACATCGTCGGCAGCACCGACTCCCTTAGTAGCGCCCGGCGCGGCTCCCGCCTCGCACCCGCTTCCTCCAGGTAGTGGAGCCCCCGGCCCAGAAGGAACAGTCTCCTTCAGAGGATCCTATTCAGCACCAGCATCCGTGGCATCCGACCCCTCGATGTGTACGATCTCGGAGGCCTTCATCTTCTTGGCAACATGCTTCACCCGATTGGCAGGCTTCGAAGCAAGTGTCTTCCGGCGGTGCTGGGTAAAGGACGGTTGGCCGGGTGCCACGCCCGCGCCGGACTGACCTACACCCATCCTCTCCTCGGCCCTAGAACTCGGCCTCGGGAGCTGCAAAAACACCGAAACACACACATAAGTAAATAACCTCAAAAAACAAAGAAAGGCATCAAGAACATGCAGCCAACCAATAGCAATAACAAATGGGATGAGGAAATAAAAAAAACGACAAGAGCCAGAGAAGCAAAAATACAAAGGTCGAGACCGCACATGCAAGCTCCCTCTCCCCACGGACTAAGATTGAGATCTGACCCAGGCGTGAGAGGGAGAAACACCCGACGGCCAGAACCCGGACTAGTATACCAAGTACCTGGTTTATTAGCAGTGTCAGGTGACCGGGTCTCCGGTGTCCTCGGAGACCCCTTTCTCTGACTTTCTTGCTTTTGTTTCTTTGCTGAGTGTTCAGCTTCTTTCCCAGGCCTCTTCTGGCTAACAGGAACCGCCTCCTCTTCGCGAAGAGCCGTTTTCTCCACAACATCCAGGGTGGCATAGTAATCCATCTTCCCGTCCCCCGTCTTGAAGGAAACCAGCTGCCAACTATGGAAGGGGCCCACCTTTGCCCCGAGTTGAGGAAAATGCGACAAGAAGAAAAGCATGAGTAACACAAGAAGCCGAGGCAAAACAAAAGCAAGTAAGAAACAGAGGGCGAAAGCTCTTACTCTCGGAGTGCGAAAGCGCAGCCAGACGAGCGCTGGTGAAAAATTCCTCCACACTTGGATGGCAATCGCTCACCGCCCTCAGAACCCGTGACACCGGGAGCTCCGATTTGGGTGACGTGGGGCAGTACAAGGAGCCCTTGATAATCGAAGGAGAATAGGCAACCCTAAGGTATCGCCCGGGAGGCGGGACGATAACAAACCATCGCGCATTCCAACGTTGGGCAAGCTTCTTGTACTCAAAAAACGAGTACCCAGACCGGCCGGATATGGTCAGGTTGCTAGAATCGACCCTGCTGGTGAAGAACTGGACAAAATCTAAAGCAGAGAGTGCAACCCCAACCTCAGCCCAGAGAGCAACATAGGCGTGGAGTTGACACACAGCCTTCGGATGAAGCTGAGCAAGCGTGCAACAGCGGCGAATCAGAAACCCCATCACGAACGGATGGGGAGGAACCGTCATCCCCCGCAGAAAGAAGTTGGAGTACATGACGTAGCCACAACCGAAATCGTCGAGGGGATGCGAATCGTCAGAGAGAAGAAAAATCTGAGTCCCAGTGGGAACTTCCACCCTCGCGAGAAGAGAATCGAGAGCCTTAACATCCAAAATGCTAGGTAACAGCTCCCGATTCTTTGAGTAGGGAGATTTAGGCTTCAAGAAGGATGGGCGGAACTTACCCTCCGATTTGGAACCCTCGATGGCGTTAAGAGCAGAAGTGCAAGCCGTTTTAGAACTGGAAGACGCCATTGGAGTAGAGAAAGTATGGAAGCAGGGTAATCGGAGAAGACGAAGCAGAGCGAAGAGAGAGCACAAAAACTAGCGAAGCGCAAAAGAAAGCACGAAAATCTATGAAGCGCAAAAAACTGGAGGGAGAAGGCGTTGCCTTCCCAAAGCCTTTTAAAAAGCGGTAAAAAATGTCAGAAATATTTAAAATATAAAAACAAACAAAAAAGCACTTTTTGCAGAAAAAGTATAGAGACTCTGCACATTTTGCAGTGACGGCTGGCGTGCGCAAGACAAAAAATTCCGCAACGGCTACTCCGTACAACACAGACGCGAGTGTGGAACAAGCGTGGCACGCGCAACGCACGGACCGCAAGAAGTTCCCTTTTTCTTCCGAAACAAAAAAAGGCGGAACTTGTGGGACTGGGAGAGGGAGATAGGGGAATAAGAAGGAAAAGCTCAATGCAAAAGCAAAATTTTTCAAGTTCTAAGTTCTAAGTTCTAAGTTCTCTTTCTTCGTAAAACGCCCAACGTAACTGTGGGACTGATGAAGAGGGGAACAATATGTTAGAAGCCCCAAAGAAAGAGCAACAACCTAGAGCGAAAGAAAGAAAGAGGAAGGCCAAGACAACGACCGGCTGTACCTGTCTAAGCACAGAAGACCCCAAACGAGTCACAAGTAGTGACCGGTCACTTTTGACCGGTCGCCAGACACAATCAAACGTAGCATAGAAAGTGACCGGTCACCTGTGACCGGTCACCAGAAGCGTCACTACGACCGGTCGTTTATGACAAGTCGCCAGGAATGCGAAATGTAGTGTAAGAATCGACCGGTCGCCTGTGACCGGTCGCTAAACACGCCAAGTACAGCACAAACACCGACCGGTCGACGGGAGAACAAAGCATATAAGTAGCGAACGAAAGTGGGGAATTAGGGTAAGATATTTAGTAGATATTTTGTAACCCTATCAAGATATTTATGCACCAGACTGGCACAATGTGATAGGCCAGAAAGCTTGTGAGAAACACTATAAATAGGGGTTCACCCCCTTAATAAGGACACACGATCTATACTTGAGAATTCTCACGGTTGCATTATTGTTACGAATCCCTCCCCCTCCCTTACAGCTCCCTTTACTCGGTAACAAGGTAACTTGATAGAGCTTGGATAATTTGATGATAGGTTAAGAGCCCGACTAGTGGATTGGACAAAAGATTGTTTAGGAACTTAGAGGAATACCATTTCAACGGTAGTGTATACTTTATGTATTAACAGTTATGTTATTGGTAACATCACATTATTTCCAGTCGTCACATATCTGTACACCCTTGTGTTTATCCCCGAATTTTCGAGCCATGTATCCATGTATTTTATGTGGTTTCATCATCTAGTATCAACACCGCTTCCTTCGCATTTTTACTTATCCAACTTATAAACTTTCACCTATTTGTAGTTCATGTGTCCACTTGTAGGGGGTTTCGAGAATCATCCAACACTGACGTGATCAGCGTAAGTGTTGGACTACCCCTGCACCCCAATTTGTGCTCAGTGTCCCTTGACCTGGCCAGGGTCAAGTTCAACTTTGCACGTCCGATTTAAACAACCAATCAATATAACTAATTTCAATTCCTATCTCGCTCGTTCCTAGTCATCTGGCAATTAATTCATGGGCTAGTGTCAAAATTCTTAAGCCTTTAGATTTATTGTTTAAATTCTCTAACTGTATATACCTCTAGGTGTGTACGTATGTATATATTCATTCACTCGTGTATATGATATATATACTTATGTGTTATAAGTTTCAAGGTCGTATTTATATCATAATAACCCTCTTTTTTTTTATATATATATATCCATATATGGTTGTTCCCATAAATTTAATGATATACTAATCAATACATTCTAATTATCTTCTAAATTGAATGACAATTGTATACTTCCGAATTTTCCCAACATTACTGAAATACCCCTAACATTTAAATAATTAAATATAAGTAAATAAATATTATTTGGGGAATTATAAATATTATTTGGGAGATTATGAAACCCGAGGAAGGCATATAAACACTTGGGCGTTAAAACGCACCTAAACTCCTTAAGGTCAAAAACGAGCGTTAAAGCCCGACCTTAAGATAAACAAGTTATATAAGCTATAAACTTCACATGAAGTTAATCAAGGATCATTATATGACCTTTAGAATGCAGGACCTCATCTAACACTGAGTAAAAATACAAAATGCTCGGGAATTCCCTTAAAGGCCCTTAAGCCCGAAAGTCCCGAAAATACATTATAGGATGAAGTAAAGAATTACACTTCATTCCAAATACACCATAACACTCTATTAAACATATAAGATGAAGTCCTCAAGCTAAATTCTCAGTTAAACACAAAGTGCTAGGAGATGCCTTATGGGGGCTCCATAAACCCCCGGGAATGCCAGGAGGAGTGCCGAGGTGGCACGAACTCCTATAAAATTAATTATTAGAGTTCATAACATCATTATTCAACATTATAAAGAGAATTCACAAGCTACTTCCCCAAAAAAACAAAGTGCTCGGACGAATTTCTTAACGCTCCTTTTTGCCCGGTTAGCCCGGGAATTGTGTTGTGAGTTGATATAACCCCATAAACTCAATGTAACACCTTAAAATATTAATATTGACTATAAAAAATGTCAATAAGCACTTGGAAATCATAGCGACTAATTATTTCTCAGGAGATCCTTAAAGCACAAAAACGCACCTTCGGGTGTCACAAAAATGCGTTTTTACGCAATTGCCTTGAAGTTTTTGAAGAGCCACGAGTTGATAATCTTAAAAGGGGATAAATTTACCATCTAAATAAATTAATGCCAGTACTAAATTCATAGTACAAGTGGGGGCGATTTTTGGGACAAAAAGGTACCTAAAATCAGCATTTTTACCTTAAAACTTTCATCTTTTACCATGGTATAAATGTACCAATTAAATGCTGGAACCTATTACACATATTAGTATGATCGTAGTACAATATAGTGTAATAAAAATCAAATTAAAAATCAACCCCATTTGTCCTCTAACTTGGGCGCCATTTAGAGTCAAATTGGACTAGTTTTGATTCAAAAATTGTCTTATGATAAGATGACTCATCCCTATCTATACTATATGATAATGTAACAATTAATTGCAGTCAAATAAGCCTTCATTACCGTGAGACCTACAAGAAATAAGAAGGGATTAGCTTATACAAAAGTCATAGAAAATTGACTACATAAAATCACAAAACTAGACTACTTTATACATGTGCATTGTAACTAAACAATTAAACAGCCATGCTGTAGCCTAATGCTGTCGATTCCAAGCTAGAAAAAGGGGGGGGGGATTATTGCTACTAAATTAATCAAGATAGACAAATACCTAACTAGCATGATTACCTTGTTTACATGCTCCATTATAGCCGAAAACCTGCAAGGATTAAACAAAGATTATCATCAATAATGACTCATAAAATGCTAAACAAATGTCTTGCCTAACTTCCTATATGCTAGACTAAGTAATAAACTCTTAAAATCCCTCCACATGTGACCGAAAAGCATGCTCAATAAGAGCATTTTATTGAGCCATGAACCTAGTAATTAACTAATGAAAGGAGCCTACCTAGCATGCTTAATTAATTGGACCAAATAAACAAACCCAATCAGATTTTGATTGCTTTCATTCCTTTCTTCTAAAGCCATACGTGACTCTTCATTTCCCTTTGCGTCATCACTGAATTGGTAAGTTCCTTACTCCCTCTCTTTTCTTCTTCCTTTGCTAAGTTAATCCCTTAGAGCTCTAAGCTCCATTAATGGCGTTTCAAGTTCTAACACCATTTTAATGTAATTTCCTAGTTAAATCTCCTAAGTCTTGAAGCAAGAAATCATCCTAGCAATTTCTACAATTTTCGCCAAGCATAAGTGTTCCAAGGAGGTTCCTAAATTCAACAACAACACAAGGAACAACAAGATCAAGTTAAGGTATATTTTTATGTTGAAAATCCTAAGTAAATTCCTTAAGGTATTTTCAAAAATTATGAACTTCTAAACCAAGGTTCTCTTCATCATTTCATGAAGGAAATCTAGATCTACAATCATCTCAAGGTAAACTCTTGTAAAACTACTCCAAATCTTATTTATAATTTTTGTTAGAAGTCTAACAAATGGATCTCCTAAATATATACAAGGAGGCCGAATTCCCTTCATCAAAATAGCATTTGGAGAGCTTGGAATTCAAGTACAAGAATTGTCTTGATTTAAGGAGTAAGTATATGTAATTAAGGTTTATTAAACTTCAAACTTTGGTATCAAAATTATGTATAAAGCCTAACCAAATTAAGGCCGAAAATCATAGGTTAAAATATCAAGAAAATAATTTATAACATATAAGGTAAGATTATTACCTTAAGGTATAAAATTGTGTCACAAAAATTAAATATGATACACATATTATTAAACCGAAATATCTAAGGATAATATGTTCTATTTTGGGTTTATAATCATTCTAAGTCATTAACATAATGTTTAGAAGTGTTATATGGCTTATATACATTTATGAGCATATATTATAAGGTTTAAATCAAGTTTTAAAAACTATATAGTAAGGTATTATTATGGCTGAGAATGAAATGTGTTAATTGATGATTTTTGAAAGTATATAAGTATATTATCTTATATTATTAATTTTGGGAACATTAAAAATAGCTACAAGTATTTATATGGCTAGTTTATAATATTATGTGGCTAAAATGTAAATTTTGAAAAGTTTAGTGTATTAAATATGATTGCCGAGAACATAAGGAGTTGTTTGGTATATTTATGTTATAATATAAGGCAGGAATATTATGAATTTTGGTGAATTTAAATAAGTGTTTAGGTGTTAAAATAGCATTTTACAAAGTTTTGGGGCTATTTGGTAAATTATGAAAAGTTTGGGTCAAAACCGAAACTTATATGATTTTATGGGTATATTAAAGTATTAATTATGAAATTAAGTCTTGGTCAAAGTGTTGACCAAAAACTTTGGGTTAAAATGATTTATGACATAAAATATTAAGTTTATAAAAGTTTAAGGGTGAATATGTAATTTATGAAAGTATATATGAAAAATAGAAGTTAAATGGGGCGGAAATATAAATTGGAGAAAGATATGGGTTGTTCGGGTTATTTAAAAGAATTTAATATTAAAACTATAATTTATAAGTTGAATTGTAACTTATATAAAGTTTGGGGTTAATATGTAAATATAGAGAATATATTTACAAAACCGAAATGGTTAAAGGGCGAATTCATAAGTAATAAAATTATTAAGGGGCTTTTCGGTTATTTAAGATAATTAGGAATTAAAACTATAGTTTATAAGTTAATATGTAACTTATATAGAGTTTTGGGATTAAGTTGTAAATAAAGGAAAGGTATATGTCAAGACCGAAAATAATTGTGACTATATGGTAATTTATAAAAGTTAATATACTTGCTTTGCAATTTCCGAAAAATTAATCTGAGTATTTAGTAAATTATAAAGGTTATATGGTTAATTAGTAATTTATAAAAGTTGGTGAGATTAAATTGTAATCACCGAAAGTTAGTAAGGGTATGTGGTAAATTGTAAAAGTAATGTGGTTAAATGATAAATTATAAAAGTTGGGTATAAAATATAAATACCGAAATTATAAGGTTATTTGGTAACTTATAAAAAATTATTGTGTCCAACTTATAATTACAGAAATTAATAAGGTTGGTTTTATAATTTAATAAAGAAAGGAATTAAGGTTAAGTAATGTGATGTATTATGAGGAATAATATAAGGTTTATAAAATAAATTGTGGTTATGATAAGAATAACCAAAAGAATATAGTATAGGGTTTATGAAATAATTATGGATATAATTAAGGTAACCAAATTATATTGGTATATGGAATAAGAGGAAATAATTATGGATATTTAATTAAAGAGATGAAGAAATATCATAATATGGGAATTCATTATCACATGTGGGAATCACATAAAATAATGAACTGATGAACTACTTAGAACCACTGTTAAATAAACAGGGGGAAATAAAGAACATACAGAGTTAGTATACTACGAGTATAAACTCTACAGTAATAGTACTGTAATATTTAGTGAATAGTTATGTTAATATTACCCGGTATTGCATGTTGGTATGGCAGCGTACGGGAAGGAACTACTGAACGGGAATTTGTCAAGCTAGCAGTTACTTGGTGAACGGTATGTTAATTGTGTGGTCTGAATGTCCTAAGGATTTTCCTAAGGTCTAGACGTTATGTGATAATTGTTTAAGAGCGATATCTGTGATTTTATGTATATGATATTATATACTGTATTGCTCGGCACCACTGCGTTTTATTTATAAGCGAACGTCTTATGACTGAAAGTCTATACATTTAAACTGGAAAAGACTAACTAACCTTTAGGTATTGTTAAACCTAACTGATGGTCAACTATTCTAGTCTTAATTCAAATATTGGTTATTGTACCACTGACAAAAGGGCTAACTTATAAAGAGAGGAATCCAGACTGTTTCGACTTTCTGGTTGCGCATAGTGATCACTACGAGAGACTTCAATGGGGAGTCACTCAAGGGAATCCATCAGCCACATTCGGGGATGGCGGAGGGCACTGCCGTTGGTGCACAGGTTCGACCGGATCGGTCATTTAATTATCCAGGGCCATAAGGTCAGCTGGTAACGGTTCCATTGGAACCCAGGGGACTATCGTCCATTAATAAGTTATTAAGGGTTGTCTTGACATGACGCCTGAGGTGGAAATTAATTGGAAAAGGTTAAGTGATTGGTTTAAAGGATAAGGGCCAGGTGGACAACTAACAAGTAAGGTTTAATACGCGTATCTTGTTTGGTTATTGTTATAGTATATTAATGTGTGATTATTGGTTATCGTTATGGATTATTGATGTGTGGTTATTAGAGTTGTGTACTATTGTACATTGGTGTTTACAGGTGAATTGTTGTGTGATTGTTTAATGTTTACTATTATTATTGTAAACCGGTATTTTATGTAATGAATCTAATATCAAAATGGCTAAAACGACTTAAGGAATCTATATGATATAAGACTACATTTAGCATACCAGCATTTCGATTGCTGAGCCCTTCAATGGGCCAAACATTCCAGGTTATTAAAGAAGACTCAAGCCTGTAACACCCCTACCGCTAATACCATCATTACCGTACGATACTTACCTTCGCAGCGGATACTCCATACACAACGGCGGGTGTACAATGCCGTTAGTCACCCACGTGACTAACTAGGCGAGTTACAATACTACATACTATCGGTCTGATGAATTGAACACACCGAGTACTCTACACAATACATTACTTTCTCTTGCATACTCAACCATAATTCAATACAACTCCAATACAATACTATACCGAGTCTACTACAATCCTTAAATTACCTATACAGCTTGGAACTTCCAATTTCCCAATACATTACAAATTCAATCCCTATTATACAACTACCCATGCTTACATTGCAGTCCCCGTCCTACTCTCTCGAATGGTGGTCAGCTTCGAGTATGAAATACCCCAAACCTTGGTATGTTGTGTAAATGTTAAACTATGGTATTTAAAGGCTAAAAAGTGCCTTAGAAACAATAAATGTACAATTTAAACCATGGTAAGACACAATAAAACACTAAGACACGGTTTGAGCAAAAACATGTTCTAAGCTTGGAGTGAACTTGGTTAGGACCCAAAGAGCCTACCAAGACTTGATAATGTTTAATTATGACTTTATAAGGCTAGTTAAGTCCTTAGGAAACTTTGGTAGACAATGAAACCAAACAAAACACAAATAAATACCTTAAGGTCAATATGGGCTAAAAAGTGCTCTAAGCTTGGGATAAATTTGTATAAGACCTAATGGTCATACCTATGCCTCATTTATATGTTAATGAACATATTAAATCAATTACTAAAAAAACCAAGCTTGAAAACAAGTTAAAATGCAAAATGTGCTTTAAGGAGTCTTAAAGCACGTTTTTGAAAAATTGTCTTGTAAATGAGTTTTGAATGGCTAAATGTCCATCATTACTCTTTAATTAACATGTGTACTATATAGTATCACATTTGGGTGGCTATATCAATGGGAAATCAAAAATTTCACTTCTATGTGCTTTGTTTTTGTGAATAGTAACTTTTATGAGCTAGTTTGTAACATATGTTATTATAAGTAAGTTGATTGGTCAAAAAAGACCAAAACACCCTTCTAACTAAATGGTGGCCGTTTTTATCAAGGTGAGTCACCAACATGTAAAAATCAATTAAGGAAAGGAAGGGTAGGAAGGTAAAAAGGAGAAAGTTACCTTTTAATACAAATATCTTGTTAAAGCAAGTTCTATCTTCATTTCTCCTTTCCTCCTTCATTTCACACGTCTCCAACCTCCCTTCTTGCTCTCTTTTACGAGCTGCTACAGCAACACCAACACCACCATTGTTTTCCATCTTTGACCACTTGTAACTCCTAGCTCCATGGTCCAAATTCAATTCCAAGACCACCATTCTTCTAGTTGGAGCAAGCTCTACACTTCTACCTTTTCAAATCTTCAAGAACTCAATTTCGGTGCCAAGGAGATTCACCATTGATGGAGCTTGAGCTCACCTTTTCACATATTATTGTTCTCCTTTGCTTCTAGGTAAGGAATCTCAAAGAAAAATCAAGTTTCCTCTCCTTTTAGTACATGGCCGAAAATTCACCTCACCATGGTGTCTTTACCTTGCTTGTTTTAGCTTCATTTGAATCTTCCAAGGGCTTGGTGGAGTCCTCTCTTGATATATATTCAAGCTCTTTCCATTCCAAGGTAAAACAATCATTTTAATACCTTAAGATAATATATGTAAATCTAGGGTTTACAATGAGATGAAGCATAAAGCTTATATACTCATTTCAATGTTGGTATATTGTTTAGTAGTTGACAAGGAAAGAAATGCCTTACCGGTTTAAGAGGAAACAAGAAAGAAGTTTGGGTGGAAAAGAGGTAAATATACTAACCTAATGTGGTTTAATGCCTTAGGAGAAATGAGCTTATAATGCTTGTTAAAACTACCTAAAGAGCAAATGGTGAATGACTTAGTAAGGTGTTCTCAAGGAGACTAGTAAAAGAACATATGCCTTGTTGTGTGTATTTGCAGGTCAAAGGCTTATATATTGTGGAAATTCAGTGTTTAAGGATTTTGCTATTTAAGGGCCTAAGAGCCATGTTATTTAAGGGCCTAAGTGCCAAGCAAGTTTAATTATGCACTATATTGTGATGTAGTGTAAATTTGGTGAAGTTTTGTGAGTGATAGTGTTCTTGATGGATTTAGGTGTTCTTGAGTGTTTAATGGTGAAAACTATGAGCTTTGGAATGATGATGTGCTAAGAGAACCTATGGCAAAATTTGTAAAATGTATAAGGAGTTTTAAGTGCTTAAGTGAACTTGGGTGAACTAGGAATTGTTAGGAATGGATACATGCTTCACTAAGGAAGAAAACATGCATTAAGGTGTTCTAAGGTGCTATAAGGATTTAGGCATTGTCTTGGAAGTTCTAGAAAATCCAATGAGTGTTTTTAGGATGTATTTAAGTCTTGGAGAAGTTTGTTTAAGGTTAGGTAATGATTGTTGAATAAGGAGGAAATGATGTTTAGGTAAGGTTTTGAGAAAGGAATTCAAGAAGTTGTGAAAAGAGGATTTGGTAAATTAAGGAGGAAGTGTAAGCTTGGAAAAGGAATTGTAAGAATGACATAAGGAGTTTTGATATGTAAGAAAGGATGTTTGAAGGATGATGTTTGTGTGGAAGATATGTCCTGGTATAATGGTTAGAATAGGCATGAAACATCACTTAGAAACCTAAGGAGAAGATACTATAAGTGTTGGAGGCTTTGGAGGAATTTGGTTAAGTGTTTAAAGACTTGGAAATTGAATGTTTTGCCGTGTCCGAACTTCCGTCCTGACATGGAAGTTCGGACAGGCTCTGTTGGGTAAAGGATTTTCTCACTCTCGAACTGTGTCCGAACTTGGGAAGTCCGGACACAAGTTCGGACGTGACTGTTTCTATCTGGGATTTACTCTCGAACTGTGTCCGAACTTGGGAAGTCCGGACACAAGTTCGGACGTGTGTATGGTTTTCAGTATTAGGTCGCGGCTTGCGTCCGAACTTGGAGGTTCGGACACAAGTTCGGACAAGGTGTTGTATGGGCCAAAACATTTGTTAAAAGTTATAAAATGATGGGGATTGATGGTTAATGATGTTATGAGGTTGTTGAAGACATTTGAGGTGAGTCTTAATGACAATTAAGTGGGTGAAAAGTTGTAATAAAATGTGAAAGTAAAACAAGTTAAAAAGTGAAGTTATGTAACTAAGTTAACGGGGAAAAATTATAAGCATTAGACATTAAATAATCAAGCAACCCCGATGTTAATAAAAGTATATGTAATGTGCCAGTTGTTCGAGAATTGTTCGAGGAACGTAAGTGGACGTGATAAAGTGGACTCCGGTGACAGGTATGGTTTTCTTGCAACCTGTGTCCTACCGGATTACACCGGCTTGTATGCCAATATGTTTTACTGAGTGTTTGCCACCTTGTAAGATTAAAACATGTAATGAGTTTATTGTAATTCATTTATGTGGCGAATTTGGCCTCCGATACCATTTAACCTCAAATATGTGTTAAACCTTAGCTAACCAAATCTAGGAACACATGAGTGATCGGTATTCGGAGTTGACGGCCCAAACCTTGGGAAAGTGCTAACCACGGCTATGTGTGAGTTAGTTGGACATTGTTGTTGTATGCAAGTGTGTGAACCTCCCTTGTGTGCTTAACTCGGTTATGATACCGTATGGTGTGTGGATGTGGTAGGCTCCATAATGGATCTCTAACTACTTATTTATAAGTGTATATGTACTAATGGGGGGTGAGGAGTCCGGTTGTTCCGGCCACGCGTGTGATGGACGGGAGTCGATGTCATATCCGGTTCGGCTCTCTTGGTGTATGTATAGGTTGTATTCCAATTTGGTTTCTACCTTCCCTTAGCTTATCCAAAGCTAGTTACTGACTCACGTCGGGCCACAGGGGCATACGAATGTTATTTCGGTGTGCTTGGGATCACTATATCCGACACACCTTAGGTATAAGTTAACCGTTCTATATAACTGGACGGTAACGAGGTTGGTAACGAGCTTAACATGGGATTGGCAAAAATCCCTAGGCTCACATGGTATACTAACTATGGTGGAAGGTTCCTTTTGAGAACCGATTTTGTGGTGTTATGTAATGTTATGGTGCTATGCAAATTCCCTTGCTATGCTATGGTACATATATATATATTGGATGTTTTAAATGAATGCGATGTCATCATGTGTACGTCGAAACAAGAGAGGTGTTGTTATGTTTTATTATGTGAGAAATGAGATATGTTGTATGATATGGAGTGTGTGGATCATGGAAATGAATCCCAGTTTGTGACAAGAGGCGTTTAAGGATAACCCGATTAATGGGTACGTGGCGTTCATTAAGGAAGTAGCCCCGTTTTAGAGGAGAGCCACTCTAAGGTTAAAGGAATCATTGGATGGTTTGTTAAGTGTGGATGTGTTGGATATATGTTGAGCCCTATCGTTGGGTGTATGCAAAGTGAAATACCCCGTAATTAAAAATAGTGATTAATTAGGCTAATAAGTAATTTAGAAGCTTAATTAAGTGTAAATAATTATTAGGGAACAAATCCCGAAGAAAACGGACCTTTAAAACGGTTTAAAAACATTACCGAACCTTAAGGCGCGTTTTTCGAGGTAACCGGGAAAACGTGTCTTTAAGCGGGTCAAATAGACTCGTAACAGTTTTGGTCAACTAAATATTCATTAATAAATATTGGTGAAGCTGTAGGACCAATAAAATCAATAAAACGAGAGATTAGTAAAAACTGTCAAAAACGGGAAGTTGTGGGGGTAGAAATATAAATAGGCCAAACTTATGTGTCCAAGAATGTAAAAAGAAATTTAAAACCCCCTTGGTCTCTGTGTGTGTCCGATTCCACATATATACACACACTCTCCCACACTTCCTTATTTACTAAAAACAAAAACAATAAAGTAAACCTCACCCCACTCTATTACTCTCTCACAATTCTCTCTCCTACCCCATTCTCTCTTTTCCTCACGTGGACCAGCACCCTCACTCTCTCTTTTTCCTCTCTTCTTCTACCTCCATGCGATTTCCATGGCTGCTTGAGAGAACCCCCACAAAACTCACCTTCTCTCCTTTGTAACTCCCTCAATACTCTTCCAAAAATTATAAAAATTACACCATTGTAATCCTCTCCTCAAGAGCTACATTTTCATCTTTCCAAAATCCAAAAACAACCATTTTCGATTTTGAGGGTATATCCCATTTGGAGTTTCAACACCACCATTAGAAGGCCCTCCTTCTCCTTGTTCTTCTAAGGTAAAAATATTTTGAAAACTCCATCTTTTTCTAGCTCTTGTGGGCAAAACGAAAATCTAGACTAAACCCTTGTTTGGTCTCTTGTGTTCTAGCCGATTTTGGCTTGTTGAAGGAGTTGGAAACCTTGTTCTTGAACCACTCCAAGCTTCATTTGCACTCTTGAGAGGTAATATGAATTCTAAACCCTAGAAATCTACATTGAAAGCTTAAATAATATTAAGAGTAGTTTTGGTATTGAATGTGTGTATATATGGGTGATAATGTTAGATTTGTTGAATACCAAAACCGGTAGAGGGAGAAGGAAGGAGAAAGAAGAAGAAAGAAAATCTAGAAGTAAAGCAAGGTAAGGAATGTTCACCTTTGTGTAGTCTTGTAATTGTATATGCAACAGATTTTTAGTAATGAAAATTGGTATTGAAAAATGGTAATGTATTAGTAGTGTAATGTGTAGGAGAAAATAAGTATTTTGGAAGCTTTAAAAGATGTGTAAAACTCATTTAAAACAGATTGGGAATGGTATCTTGAGTGCAGGAATTTTGTAGTGTTTTAGTGTTGTTTTAGTATTGGGATTGTATATGGGAGCTTGTGTATATTGATTGTTGAAAACAGGTGAAATGAGTGTTGAAAATGTGAACTAGAACATGTGGTGAGAGTACAAATTATAGGGGAGACTATGGCAAAATTTGCCTAGGATTAGAACACTTAGAGAATTAAAACTAGGTGACTAATGTGTGTTGCAACAGATTTTGATTTGGATAGTTAAAGGGTAAGTTGAGAGAGCTAGATAATGGGTTCTAGATATAGTAAGAGTGTTAGAAATGACATTAGGAGAGGGAGATGTAGAGGAGAAGTGTAAGTGTTAAAATCTGTAGCATAAGGTAACTAGAGAAGAAACTAGTTGAGTGTTGAGTGAAACTTGGAAAATTAGATGAGTGAATGAGTATAAAATTGGGTAAGGAATTAACTAATGAACTAAGATGTATTAGGAGGTTTAAATGGTGTTAAAACATGTAGGATTAAGTGTAGGAACAATGGGGAAGTATTGGGTTAAAGAGAGGACTGAAAACAGAATTTAAAATGCAAATACTGGGCCGGACCGAACTTGCGACCGGACTTGCAAGTTCGGTCGAGCCCAGACTTACAAAGACGGGTGAGCTACTGGAATGCGACCGGACATGCAAGTTCGGTCGGACCAGAAATCTTCCCCGTCTGTAACCTACTGGAATCGACCGGACTTGCGACCGGACATGCAAGTTCGGTCGGCCGGAAAAATTTCCATCCTGTAACCTACTGGAATCGACCGGACTTGCGACCGGACATGCAAGTTCGGTCGGCCCAGAAAAATTTCCCGAGGATAGCTACTGGAATCGACCGAACTTGCGACCGGACTTGCAAGTTCGGTCGGCCAGAAGAATTTCCGTAACCTGAGCTACTGGAAGCGACCGAACTTGCGACCGGACTTGCAAGTTCGGTCGGGCCAGGAATTTTCGGTACTGGTAGCTACTGGAATGGACCGGACTTGCAAGGTCGGTCGCAAGTCCGGTCCTGACAAAAAAAAAAAAAATTTATTTTAATTTAAATAATAATTGTATATATATAAGT
The DNA here is from genome assembly GCA_023374045.1 of Limonium bicolor. Taxonomy (NCBI): domain Eukaryota; kingdom Viridiplantae; phylum Streptophyta; class Magnoliopsida; order Caryophyllales; family Plumbaginaceae; genus Limonium; species Limonium bicolor. The sequence continues at coordinate 108,608,876 of CM041780.1, forward strand.
ATATGTATACCCATACATATATGCATATGTACATGTGTGTAAGCATGTAAATCTTAAGTAAGAAGATAGAAACTTAAGTAAAGGAAAAGTAAGTAAGTAAAGTGTAAGTGTAAGTGTAAGAAGTACAAGGACATAGTAAGTATGAGATAAGTAATGATAGCTAGATTAATCATTTAATTGTATGTATGTAATAGGATTTGATTTGTGACACCGGAGGCACGTTTGGAAACACGTACGACGGTGAACGGTATGAATTCCTCATGCCCCGGGTGCTATCTTGGTTACTCTGATTTGTGTGTTGTGTGCTAATTGATCACCAAATAAGATAAATGCACGAATCGGAGTTAATATGCATACTTGTGGATATGTAGTGTCGTATGATGTTGTATATTTTCTTTAATTCTTAGTTTGTATACTTCATGAAATGTATGGATGATATGAATGTGTGTATGTATGTTGTATTGTACTGTGACCGTTATTCGTTGTGTTTGGACTTCTAACTTGTTCCTAACAAGCTAACCATCCTAACATAAAATGGTAATTAAATTGGAATGAGTAGAAGTCCGATATAGTTTCGGCCACGCGTGAGGATGCGGAGTCACGAGAGGTTGGCTCCAATTCCTGACTCTTAAACTGGTCCGCGGCCCAAATCCCTTAAGTGGGTAGCATCCCGGATTAGTGAGTCAAGTAAATCCCGGATGTGGGACGGTGTAGTCCCCAAGGCCGGAGGTCCCGACGACTTGACTTGAGTAAGTAAGTAAGTAAGATGAGAAGTAAAGTAAAAAGGAAGTAAGTAATGTAAGTAAGTAAGTAAGAAGTAAGTAATGAGTAAAAGAGTAAAGCATTCCGATTAACCCGGATGCATAATTTGGCTAACCTTGTGAAGGTAAGTAAGGTGTGTACTTGTAATGTTGCCTTGATTGTGTAATGAATTGTATAGCATGTATATTGTATGAAGAGCATGTATGTATGAGTAATGGATGGCATGTTTAGTGGACGTCAAATAGTCGGCGTGCCCTAGCTAGCACGCGGTATATGCGGAGTTTATGCGCAGCAATTTGCTGAGCCCCTTGGGGCACCATTTTTACTACACGCAGGTACTCGAGATTGATGAAGAGGTGAAGACTCCATTCTATTTCTTTATCTTCTTTTTGGAATGTAAACATTGAATTTACGATGGGTGTACTAAGTAGTACATGGCTGTAGTTTTGAATAGCCGGTGTACCATGGGGTACACCTTTTTGGATAATGGAAGTATTGGATTGGGGTATAGATGGGTAGCTTAGAAACTCATTCTTTTGGTAAGCGTGAAAGGTTGTATTCGAATATACTTTAAATACTCGGTGATCCAGGATGTAAGTATTTGACCTATGTTATTTTGGTAAGTAAATTAGTAGCTCGGTACGTTATGTTCATCAGACCGTGACTGTAAGTATGAATAGCCTAGCTAGCCGTATGGGCGGTTAGCGGCATTGTTTCACCCGCCGTAGTAAGTATGTAGTAATTCCGCTGCGAACTCGTAGGATTAACAGGACGATTAGACGGTAAGCATAGGATTAGCGGTTGGGGTGTTACACAAAGTGTTGTGTGTTTATGGTTTGTATGCGTGATTTTAATATAATCAACTGCATGCTAAGACGACAATTAGTTGTGCATGGCCCGGTAGCATGTGGGCTGCGGGATTACCATACCAGCAAAGGTGCTGAGCCCCTTGGGGGCCACCCTTTCTCTCCTTTTCTATTTCAGGCACAAGGAGCTGGAAGCCGTTCGAGAGTAGGACGGGGTAGATGTTTATACATGGGTAGCCATTTAATGGCGTAAGCATTGTAGGCGTAGTAAGACCGAAATTGTTATCGGCATTAGTTGTAAATACTCGGTACAGTGGGAATGTATGTAATAATAAATGTTGGAAACGGAATAAGGATGGTATTGTGTAGTTGCTCGGAAATCTAGTCCATCAGACCGATACAATATACATGTATTAGCCTTGTTAGCCACGTGGGTGGTTAACGGCGTGTAACACCATTGAATTAAGTAATGTGATGAGTTGAATTTTCCGCTGCAATTTGATGTAATGTGTACGGTGGTAGGTGGGGTGTTACAAAAAGTGGTATCAGAGCGAAGTATCGCTCTGATGACTGAATTACCGAGCTTAGGAAGTACCGAGTTAGGATTTTAGTACTCTGGGTTAAGGGTTGAGTGATAGCGTGAGAGATACGCTAGTAAGGAACTACCAGTGAATACTGGAAACCTACTATATCCTTCCAGCCCTCCACAATCCCTGTTTTATAACTTGGGAAAGGACGCTAGAGAGATGGAAGTCCACTCTTACTCGGGAATACCCGATCTGGCTGCTATTAAATACCTTTAAGTACGGAAGACCTGTCATACGGTAGATCCCGAAAACTGGAAATCCCGGAGACGGTCTCCATCTGAACAATGTTAACCGCATTTAATAGCAAGGAATGAAGAATCTTATGTATAGAAGAATAGAATTTCCAGCAACCTGGGTCGACATGCCGAGCAGTCGAGAACAACCGGCTTGCAACGCACTGACCGTGCAACAAGCAAGAAGTGGATTAATGAAACCCGAGACAAATGTCTATGGGACCACAGTTGGTAAGTAATACACCAACGGTATACCAACCAACTAAGGAACCATAACGTAGTGCCCAAACAAGAGACAAGTCTCAGTAACCACGACGATGCGTGGAACGGGCTACAAAGAGAAAATAATGCTAAGTAAAAAGGGGACTCCAAGAATGGGAGACACCCCAGTTGCTAACTATTACGTGAATACAATGAGAAGTTACCCAAAGGTTATTGTCGAGACCGTAAGAACAATAAGGGCCAACAAGGCCACTGATGATAGTGCGGGTAAAAAAACAATACCACAACCGGTGTGTGTTGAACCAATAGCCAGTTAGCATGGCGCACTTGCCATAGCAAGTGCTGCTATAACTGGGCTGTTCGGGAAATTTACAACCATTACAAAGTACTTAGTAAAGTACCATGAAGTTAAGTGTGATCGTTATAACCGTGGAAAGGCCTGTTGGCCTAACCCCCGTAATTGTAAATACACCAGTCAGCAAGAAGCTAGACTTGGTTAAGGTAAGAAGATGCTGTGAAACCATGGAAATTTTCTTTCAAACTCAGATTTACTCAAACCCTTTCTTTTCAAAACCAGATTTTCTTTCAAACCAACACTTCTTTCCGACCTTCTTTTAAACCAAACCAGTGAAACCAGGAGCAATTGACAAGGATACAACAGTGGATAAACCTTCCCTCGATTAAGTTCGGGAAGCAAGGAATGAATATTGTCACGGGACAATATAAGGGAGTTGACAGCAGAATACTTCACCTAGGCGTGTGACGGACACTACAAGTGTACCAACTGTGTTGTGGGACGACCGCACTCCGATAGGAGCATGTGGACCTGATAGACCTACTTATAGGTTAGTTGGGTAAGTAGTAATGTATCAGTATGATACCCCATATATGTATACGAGTAGAGTCCGAAACACGGGAAGTAGTCGACTCCGTCTACGGTCAGCAGTAGAAATCAAACGAGAACTAAAGATTACAAGGAATGGTTGAAGTTAAGGAACTCAGTTAAGTTAACGAGACTAAAGGAATTAGTAAATTCCTTTCAAGGAAATGTTTAAGAGTCAGGAGGTGCGAAGTGCACTAACTGAATGTAAAGACAGCTTATATGACTTAAGGATCCCAGAGATAAACGTGATAGCTGGAATGGTGACCCAGCCTAATGTGGACACATTAATGTGCAATGGACGGGATGAAACTCCCAAAATGAATACCTACATTATTAGGAAATGTTGACCTTCACAGAAGAAGATAATAACCAGTTAAGGACGCAAAAAGGCGTAGCTAACTGAATGTACCAATAACTGTGAACTAGATGTAAAGGCATAACTTAACAACACCCAGGAGAAATCCTTGAAGGGTGTTTGCATCAACAATTGTTGAACGAAATACATGACAGAAACACAAGGGTTGAAATTAACACCCAGTTTAGACATAAGTTGTCAGGAGACGGACTGGCAATCCTAAGGGACATCCCATGAAAGGAAATGTGATGCAACAACCTTGTCATGGATGCCAATACAACCTCTAACCAGGTAATATGGTATAGAGAAGTACATGTGTGTGGACACCCTACAATGAGGGGAGCTCAAGGCAGCAAGGCTTATAAGCCACAAACAAGATATGTTATGTAAATTTGAGTTAATTGTAGAAGTTTATGTGGCACAAGGAAATAGAGCGGAGAACGAACCACTGCATTAAGAGTGGGGATACCTCTCGATATTGTGAGACCACATGAGCGGTAGCTATGTGAACCAAGTTCGAGGAATATGTTAGGGATTGACCATGTTGTTATTACCCTAGAATAATTGGAGTAACAATAATACAAAAAGGAAGTGTTGTGCCAGTTGTGTACACAGGAAGAGTAATAAGTCCGATAGCAATCACCATAGGTGTGTGAAGCTAAATGAGTAGCGAACAACGCTCAAGAAACATAAAGGCTCAAGAAAAATAGTAGTATATTCAAAAACCAACCAAATAAGTGGCCAGATAAGCCCAGCGTAATAGCGGAAGCTAATATAATAGCGGATGCAGTATAAGTTGATGTTGTATAATGAGTAAGGATACGGTGCGCAATAAGCGACCGTTGTGTGAGTATTGTTAGATGATAAAATGAGGAGTGAGCAGAGTTATGAGTTAAACCCAATGGAGGCACAACAGTAAATGATAGCAAATGAACCGAGCAGTAAGCCGGTGGCAAGTGTTAGATGATAAGGATTTCAGTGAAAATCCCTGTCGCAATCGCATGAGAGATTTACTGTCAAGAGTTTACGCCTCTGCACTCTGTATGACTGAGTGTTTTGGTATTGCACTTGCGCAGTAATGATCGAGTGGGATAGCTAGGATTTAGGAGATGGTAATTGTGGTGGATGTAGAAAGAAACTTATAATACTATAATGACCGATGCATAGGAAATGCGAGGTCATACTAATGGAAATGATACTGGTACAGAACCAAATGTGGAAACATGATTAACAGTAGGTGACTACAGTAGCACTAACTGCCAAATGTCGGTATGAAAGATACCCCAGGTGTGGGAAATAACTGAGAGAGCACTACACACTAGGTAGTAGCTCAATCTCAACCGACAGTAAGTCGGTAGAAGCAAGTCAATCATTGTGAATTACATAGTAGTTTACGCGGTAAGCTATTGGAGAAGTGGATGGAAAATTGTGAAACTCACCGAATTCGCTCAGGGTAAGAGATACCATGCGTCGGTTGAGAAACCATTCTTCCCAAGATAAGGGTAATACTTGGAGAGTACAATACAGTAACAGTAATGAATGGGGCAAACTAGCTCTATAATTATCAGTGTTGCGCAACAGAGGCCAGTGAGCCCATGCGTCAGATACCGGATACACATGGTGAATATGAATAAATGGCTAGTTATCAATGCCTAAAAGCCTCACAGGCCAGGACCGAAACCGGTTATGAGTTAGAACTCCAATGCGAATTCTTGGTTTAAGGACTAAACCGCCGATATGGTTAAGATCCTCTAACCAGAACGCATTGTATAGCAGACCGCGTGGAAGTTAAAATACTTCACGACGGCAGAACATTTTAAGCCAAGGTTTAGTGATTGATTACGTGGGCGTAATCCCTTTTAAGGGGGGTAGAGCGCAAAACCACTTAGTGTGTTTTACCGTACAAGTGTACGTGAACTGGGTTGTGCATAGCACAAAATGATTTGTTATGATGGTTGGCGCGTGTGTTATATAAACATACGCATTTATTTGTGGTTAAATTGTGGTAATTGCGCACAGAAAATGCGAATACCATTGTGGGAAGTGTGTTTATCTTGTTAACAGTGATGTGTGAGAGTACAAGTGGAAGGGAGTAAAGAAACTCCCGGGGAACTAAAACCCCGACGGTGCATAAATGTAAACCATGTATTGTATTTTGATAAAAAAATATATGTATATATATACAATGTTGTGATTTATGAAGGGGTATGAGACCGACATAGAACCTAGTGAGAATTAAATTCCCTAGGTAACTTGAATTAAGTTGGATTTGGGTGATGATTGATAGACGGAGTTCTATCCCTTGGAGATGTTATGATTATGACTAGAAGGATTCAAAGATAGAAAATGGGATATGCTTGAATTAATTGTTGGTTGAAAAAGAAGTGGGAGGTGAAACTTGATTATCATGAGATCAAGGGAAGCCGAACACAAATTGGGGTGGAAAGATAGTTCAACACTGATGCTGATCACATCAGGGTTGGATGACTCTTGAAGCTCCCTGTAAGTGGTCACAAACAACCATGTTAAGAAAAATACAAGGAGCATAAACTGGACTTGGAGTTGTGTTGCGTTTTCAAAAAGAATTTCAATTGGTATTTCCAAAACAGTCAATTAATATTTTGAATAAAGGATTCTCTTATATACTTAGCCTAGTAAAGAGTATTTTTGTAGTACTTGCTCACGAGCTGAGGACGTATGAGCCTTTGTCTTCGGACCGGTGACATGAGAAGTATATATGTTAAAAAAAAATTAAGTGAATGTTTTGACCTCCCAAAGGAACGGGGACCAGAAGGTGTCCATCGCGACCGGGTTCTGCGGGATCACAGTGTATATGTACTCAACGTGGGATTCGAATCCATGGAGAGATGGAAAAAGGTATTTCTGTTTGATATACATGCTATGACATGTTGTTTGGTATGTGTGATAAAGGTTATTTTGACTTGATCTCCGAAAGTGTATGCTATCAAGACCTATGAGTCTAAATGTGTTGTGTTACATAGACCTATGTGTCTAAATGTGGTTATGTCACCCAGACCTAAGAGTCTGAGGGATATTGTATAGGTGCAAGTGTGGTGAAGGTACCCGGACCATTAAGTCCGAGGTTACCATGTGAGTATGATATTTTATGTATAATGTGGATATGTTGCCCGGACCATTAAGTCCGAGGTTGGATGTAAAGGGTGGTTGGTAATGGAAGTTTTATGGCTATAAGTAATTCCCGTATTCTAACCCAATGATGCGAGGAAATGTGAACTTCGAGGATGAAGTTCTTTTAAGGGGGGTAGATTGAAATACCCCAAACCTTGGTATGTTGTGTAAATGTTAAACTATGGTATTTAAAGGCTAAAAAGTGCCTTAGAAACAATAAATGTACAATTTAAACCATGGTAAGACACAATAAAACACTAAGACACGGTTTGAGCAAAAACATGCTCTAAGCTTGGAGTGAACTTGGTTAGGACCCAAAGAGCCTACCAAGACTTGATAATGTTTAATTATGACTTTATAAGGCTAATTAAGTCCTTAGGAAACTTTGGTAGACAATGAAACCAAACAAAACACAAATAAATACCTTAAGGTCAATATGGGCTAAAAAGTGCTCTAAGCTTGGGATAAATTTGTATAAGACCTAATGGTCATACCTATGCCTCATTTATATGTTAATGAACATATTAAATCAATTACTAAAGAAAACCAAGCTTGAAAACAAGTTAAAACGCAAAATGTGCTTTAAGGAGTCTTAAAGCACGTTTTTGAAAAATTGTCTTGTAAATGAGTTTTGAATGGCTAAATGTCCATCATTACTCTTTAATTAACATGTGTACTATATAGTATCACATTTGGGTGGCTATATCAATGGGAAATCAAAATTTCACTTCTATGTGCTTTGTTTTTGTGAATAGTAACTTTTATGAGCTAGTTTGTAACATATGTTATTATAAGTAAGTTGATTGGTCAAAAAAGACCAAAACACCCTTCTAACTAAATGGTGGCCGGTTTTTATCCAAGGTGAGTCACCAACCATGTAAAAAATCAATTAAGGAAAGGAAGGGTAGGAAGGTAAAAAGGAGAAAGTTACCTTTTAATACAAATATCTTGTTAAAGCAAGTTCTATCTTCATTTCCCTTTCCTCCTTCATTTCACCGTCTCCACCTCCCTTCTTGCTCTCTTTTACGAGCTGCTACAGCAACACCAACACCACCCATTGTTTTCATCTTTGACCACTTGTAACTCCTAGCTCCATGGTCCAAATTCAATTCCAAACCACCATTCTTCTAGTTGGAGCAAGCTCTACACTTCTACCTTTTCAAATCTTCAGAACTCAATTTCGGTGCCAAGGAAGATTCCCATTGATGGAGCTTGAGACTCACCTTTTCACAATATTATGTTCTCCTTTGCTTCTAGGTAAGGAATCTCAAAGAAAAATCAAGTTTCCTCTCCTTTTAGTACATGGCCGAAAATTCACCTCACCATGGTGTCTTTACCTTGCTTTTTTAGCTTCATTTGAATCTTCCAGGGCTTGGTGGAGTCCTCTCTTGATATATATTCAAGCTCTCTTTCCATTCCAAGGTAAAACAATCATTTTAATACCTAAGATAATATATGTAAATCTAGGGTTTACAATGAGATAAGCATAAAGCTTATATACTCATTTCAATGTTGGTATGTTTAGTAGTTGACAAGGAAGAAATGCCTTACGGTTTAAGAGGAAACAAGAAGAAGTTTGGGTGGAAAAGAGGTAAATATACTAACCTAATGTGGTTTAATGCCTTAGGAGAAATGAGCTTATAATGCTTGTTAAAACTACCTAAAGAGCAAATGGTGAATGACTTAGTAAGGTGTTCTCAAGGAGACTAGTAAAAGAACATATGCCTTGTGTGTGTATTTGCAGGTCAAAGGCTTATATATTGTGGAAATTCAGTGTTTAAGGATTTTGCTATTTAAGGGCCTAAGAGCCATGTTATTTAAGGGCCTAAGTGCCAAGCAAGTTTAATTATGCACTATATTGTGATGTAGTGTAAATTTGGTGAAGTTTTGTGAGTGATAGTGTTCTTGATGGATTTAGGTGTTCTTGAGTGTTTAATGGTGAAAACTATGAGCTTTGGAATGATGATGTGCTAAGAGAACCTATGGCAAAATTTGTAAAATGTATAAGGAGTTTTAAGTGCTTAAGTGAACTTGGGTGAACTAGGAATTGTTAGGAATGGATACATGCTTCACTAAGGAAGAAAACATGCATTAAGGTGTTTTAAGGTGCTATAAGGATTTAGGCATTGTCTTGGAAGTTCTAGAAAATCCAATGAGTGTTTTTAGGATGTATTTAAGTCTTGGAGAAGTTTGTTTAAGGTTAGGTAATGATTGTTGAATAAGGAGGAAATGATGTTTATGTAAGGTTTTGAGAAAGGAATTCAAGAAGTTGTGAAAAGAGGATTTGGTAAATTAAGGAGGAAGTGTAAGCTTGGAAAAGGAATTGTAAGAATGACATAAGGAGTTTTGATATGTAAGAAAGGATGTTTGAAGGATGATGTTTGTGTGGAAGATATGTCCTGGTATAATGGTTAGAATAGGCATGAAACATCACTTAGAAACCTAAGGAGAAGATACTATAAGTGTTGGAGGCTTTGGAGGAATTTGGTTAAGTGTTTAAAGACTTGGAAATTGAATGTTTTGCCGTGTCCGAACATCCGTCCAGACATGGAAGTTTGGACAGGCTCTGTTGGGTAAAGGATTTTCTCACTCTCGAACTGTGTCCGAACTTGGGAAGTCCGGACACAAGTTCGGACGTGACTGTTTCTATCTGGGATTTACTCTCGAACTGTGTCCGAACTTGGGAAGTCCGGACACAAGTTCGGATGTGTGTATGGTTTTCAGTATTAGGTCGCGGCTTGCGTCCGAACTTGGAGGTTCGGACACAAGTTCGGACAAGGTGTTGTATGGGCCAAAACATTTGTTAAAAGTTATAAATGATGGGGATTGATGGTTAATGATGTTATGAGGTTGTTGAAGACATTTGAGGTGAGTCTTAATGACAATTAAGTGGGTGAAAAGTTGTAATAAAATGTGAAAGTAAAACAAGTTAAAAAGTGAAGTTATGTAACTAAGTTAACGGGGAAAAATTATAAGCATTAGACATTAAATAATCAAGCAACCCCGATGTTAAAAAAGTATATGTAATGTGCCAGTTGTTCGAGAATTGTTCGAGGAACGTAAGTGGACGTGATAAAGTGGACTCCGGTGACAGGTATGGTTTTCTTACAACCTGTGTCCTACCGGATTACACCGGCTTGTATGCCAATATGTTTTACTGAGTGTTTGCCACCTTGTAAGATTAAAACATGTAATGAGTTTATAGTAATTCATTTATGTGGCGAATTTGGCCTCCGATACCATTTAACCTCAAATATGTGTTAAACCTTAGCTAACCAAATCTAGGAACACATGAGTGATCGGTATTCGGAGTTGACGGCCCAAACCTTGGGAACGTGCTAACACGGCTATGTGTGAGTTAGTTGGACATTGTTGTTGTATGCAAGTGTGTGAACCTCCCTTGTGTGCTTAACTCGGTTATGATACCGTATGGTGTGTGGATGTGGTAGGCTCCATAATGGATCTCTAACTACTTATTTATAAGTGTATATGTACTAATGGGGGGTGAGGAGTCCGGTTGTTCCGGCCACGCGTGTGATGGATGGGAGTCGATGTCATATCCGGTTCGGCTCTCTTGGTGTATGTATAGGTTGTATTCCAATTTGGTTTCTACCTTCCCTTAGCTTATCCAAAGCTAGTTACTGACTCACGTCGGGCCACAGGGGCATACGAATGTTATTTCGGTGTGCTTGGGATCACTATATCCGACACACCTTAGGTATAAGTTAACCGTTCTATATAACTGGACGGTAACGAGGTTGGTAACGAGCTTAACATGGGATTGGAAAAAATCCCTAGGCTCACATGGTATACTAACTATGGTGGAAGGTTCCTTTTGAGAACCGATTTTGTGGTGTTATGTAATGTTATGGTGCTATGCAAATTCCCTTGCTATGCTATGGTACATATATATATATTGGATGTTTTAAATGAATGCGATGTCATCATGTGTACGTCGAAACAAGAGAGGTGTTGTTATGTTTTATTATGTGAGAAATGAGATATGTTGTATGATATGGAGTGTGTGGATCATGGAAATGAATCCCAGTTTGTGACAAGAGGCGTTTAAGGATAACCCGATTAATGGGTACGTGGCATTCATTAAGGAAGTAGCTCCGTTTTAGAGGAGAGCCACTCTAAGGTTAAAGGAATCATTGGATGGTTTGTTAAGTGTGGATGTGTTGGATATATGTTGAGCCCTATCGTCGGGTGTATGCAAAGTGTTGTGTGTTTATGGTTTGTATGCGTGATTTTAATATAATCAACTGCATGCTAAGACGACAATTAGTTGTGCGTGGCCCGGTAGCATGTGGGCTGCGGGATTACCATACCAGCAAAGGTGCTGAGCCCCTTGGGGGCCACCCTTTCTCTCCTTTTCTATTTCAGGCACAAGGAGCTGGAAGCCGTTCGAGAGTAGGACGGGGTAGATGTTTATACATGGGTAGCCATTTAATGGCGTAAGCATTGTAGGCGTAGTAAGACCGAAATTGTTATCGGCATTAGTTGTAAATACTCGGTACAGTGGGAATGTATGTAATAATAAATGTTGGAAACAGAATAAGGATGGTATTGTGTAGTTGCTCGGAAATCTAGTCCATCAGACCGATACAATATACATGTATTAGCCTTGTTAGCCACGTGGGTGGTTAACGGCGTGTAACACCATTGAATTAAGTAATGTGATGAGTTGAATTTTCCGCTGCAATTTGATGTTATGTGTACGGTGGTAGGTGGGGTGTTACCTGCACACTAAAAATGTTCCCCCTAGGGGGTCAGCTTACGCTGAATATGAATTTTGCATATACCGCGTGCTTGTTGGAGAAATATGTGACTACTTCTACCACATAGGCAGTGTACCTAATCGTTTTGCGGGATAGTGGATTCGTGGGGTTGTCGTACTCTTGGGGACCTCACTGTGGATAACTGATAGTGGATTAAATTTACTGAGACTTCTAGTAAATAGATTTTATCGTTTTTTTTAAGGAGAAGAAATAATTGAAAACCTAACCTGAACAAAAACAAAATAATAAAAGTAGAAATTATAAATCTTTTTGTCTTTTAAGAAAACATCCCAGGTTGTTCTGCTCACCTATTTTATCAATTATATTAATATACACTTTACCACTTAAGTAATAAACTCAGAAACTATAAATAATTCGTTGACGACTAAATCTAACGAACCCTAACCAGTTGCTAGAACTAGCAGCAGACTAATGCTCTAATCCGGACACAACCAATCGCATAAAGAACAGCTTCTATTTGAGACTAATTAACCTATAGGCCGGATCAGGCTTCTAGCTGTTAATCAGGTTTATCTTCCCACGTCTTGTTATCTATCTCAGCTCTCGCATGTTGATTAGAAAACTACAAATATTGCTTTAATAATTAGCTAGAGAATTAAAGCACATGAAGGACAAGAGTTAAACTATTACTTTTAGATAAAATCATAGTGGCAAGCTTAACATAACATAATTATATAAAATAGGCTCGCATCCCAAACCTGGGAGGGCTTAAGTTTATTAATTAAACATAACTATATATAACAACATTTTAACAAAATAAGAGAAAGGGTAGAGAAAACTCCAGCTAGCAAGTTGACTCTGAATCCTAGCTCCGCCTCTGTATCCACGTCGTCCGTAATAATAATACTAATTAATGGCAGCGATGTGGGGTGGTGGAAAAACAAATAAAAATGGAGAAAACGGGGAGAAGAGGAATGGATGTGGTCGTATGGTAGTGGAGAACGTACGTGGTGAGCTTTGGATTTGAAGAAGGGATGAAAAATACTGAAGGGAACATAGCTTATTTATAGGAAAGGTGGAGAAGTGTGAATGGAATAAGATAGGTGTGAGTTTGGTGAAGACGGTGCTGACTGACTGAAGCTCTAGAGCAAGATGGCGGTGGAGTTGGTGAGCAGATCCGCAAAAATAGCAGCAATTGATTGTAGACAGAGCCACAAAAATAGCAGCAATTGATTGCAGACAGAGCGGGCGTCACGCGTGAGTGAATTAAGGTAGGCGCCGTCTGCAATTAATGAAGGAGCAGTTCGACTGCGGCGCCGCGAACGAAGAAGCAAAAACGGAGAAGAAAACTGTTTGGCGCAATTTTTAGACATGTCCGCCTAGCTGTCCGCGTAGGATGGGGCGGACACACTTGTGTTCTTGCCGTCCGCCTCTCCGTCCGCCTTGTTGTCCGCGCGGAATCATGCGGACCTCTCTTGTCTTGTCCGCCTTTGTGACCGCCCGAAATCAAGCGGACGCGCCTCTATTGTCCGCCTTCGTGTCCGCCCGACTCTTCATGCGGACATAAGCATGTTCTCTATTTTTCACGCGATGTTCAAGCTGGTCCAGATTCTTCGTTATAAGTCCATTTAACTCGCCGTTTGTTGCGTTAGAAAGCTCATGAGATTATCTATCCATTAACATGGCTTTTTCCTACATTTAACACATATAATACATCAGTTCATACCAAAACATAAATCTAGGAAAATTGTAAGATAAGTGAGAAATATTACTTAAAATACTGCAAATTAATAAGGTAATTAAACCCTTAAAAGTCTATATATTTCGCACTTATCAAACTTCCTCACACTTATCTTTTGCTTGTCCTCAAGCAAATAAAGAACAAACTTTCTCTAAGGTCACAGTATCAAACTCCGGGATTCAACAATCGTGGAAGGAAATCAAGCTAAATGGCAATCAAAAGAATAATCCTGCTCTTAGATGTAGGTTTTAGTAAACAGTGAAACAGAAATTTTTTAATAAGAGCATGGATAAGTTAGATTGTAAAAATTGAACATAGATTAGCTCGGAACCTTCCACCAATTTCTTTTCTCTAACCCTTGGATGGCAAGGGGTGTGAAGTAACACCTTATTCCGTGATACCTTTCAACACCACGCACTCATGATCAATATATGAAAAATTGCAACAATCTTTCAGCATTAAAAGTTTTGCATGTTCATTTCATTTTTTTTTGCACAATTTGTTTCATCCCCCAGACTTTTCTCTTCACCCATGTAGCGGCTTTGGGCCTTCTATCCCAGATCACAAGACCTTAGGTAGATGGGTGATGAGGCACCCCAAGGACTTAATAACCGAATGAAGAGGCCTGTTTTGGTTCAGAAAACTTCATTATATGATCAGAGGAGTACCTTGCCTTATCCTTTTCATACCAAACTTTCACCTAGTCCCATGATTACCGAGCTAAGGTAGTTTAATTTCCACAATCAGCTTATCCACCAGATTTCAGTGAAAATAGATTTAATTTTGAAGAAAGAATTTGATACATACAAACAACGTCAAGCAGAACGATTCTTGAGGTTGTCATCAGGCTTGATCTCATAAACTTCCACAAAAAATTTTAGCCCGAAAATTCAACATGTATTGGCATTTAGAGAAGCTTACTATCATAATTAGAGAACAATAAAAATCAAGTGTGGCATTAAGCACTATTGGCATATTTTCACCACATAGGCAGTGTACCTAATCGTTTTGCGGGATAGTGGATTCGTGGGGTTTTCGTACTCTTGGGGACCTCGTTGTGGATAACTGATAGTGGATTAAATTTACTGAGACTTCTAGTAAATAGATTTTATCGTTTTTTTTAAGGAGAAGAAATAATTGAAAACCTAACCTGAACAAAAACAAAATAATAAAAGTAGAAATTATAAATCTTTTTGTCTTTTAAGAAAACATCCCAGGTTGTTCTGCTCACCTATTTTATCAATTATATAATATACATTACCACTTAAGTAATAAACTCAGAAACTATAAATAATTCGTTGACGACTAAATCTAACGAACCCTAACCAGTTGCTAGAACTAGCAGCAGACTAATGCTCTAATCCGGACACAACCAATCGCATAAAGAACAGCTTCTATTTGAGACTAATTAACCTATAGGCCGGATCAGGCTTCTAGCTGTTAATCAGGTTTATCTTCCCACGTCTTGTTATCTATCTCAGCTCTCGCATGTTGATTAGAAAACTACAAATATTGCTTTAATAATTAGCTAGAGAATTAAAGCACATGAAGGACAAGAGTTAAACTATTACTTTTAGATAAAATCATAGTGGCAAGCTTAACATAACATAATTATATAAAATAGGCTCGCATCCCAAACCTGGGAGGGCTTAAGTTTATTAATTAAACATAACTATATATAACAACATTTTAACAAAATAAGAGAAAGGGTAGAGAAAACTCCAGCAAGCAAGTTGACTCTGAATCCTAGCTCCGCCTCTGTATCCACGTCGTCCGTAATAATAATACTAATTAATGGCAGTGATGTGGTGTGGTGGAAAAACAAATAAAAATGGAGAAAACGGGGAGAAGAGGAATGGATGTGGTCATATGGTAGTGGAGAACGTACGTGGTGAGCTTTGGATTTGAAGAAGGGATGAAAAATACTGAAGGGAACGTAGCTTATTTATAGGAAAGGTGGAGAAGTGTGAATGGAATAAGATAGGTGTGAGTTTGGTGAAGACGGTGCTGACTGACTGAAGCTCTGGAGCAAGATGGCGGTGGAGTTGGTGAGCAGATCCGCAAAAATAGCAGCAATTGATTGTAGACAGAGCCACAAAAATAGCAGCAATTGATTGTAGACAGAGCAGGCGTCACGCGTGAGTGAATTAAGGTAGGCGCCGTCTGCAATTAATGAAGGAGCAGTTCGACTGCGGCGCCGCGAACGAAGAAGGAAAAACGGAGAAGAAAACTGTTTTGGCGCAATTTTTAGACATGTCCGCCTAGCTGTCCGCGTAGGATGGGGCGGACACACTTGTGTTCTTGCCGTCCGCCTCTCAGTCCGCCTTGTTGTCCGTGCGGAATCATGCGGACCTCTCTTGTCTTGTCCGCCTTTGTGACCGCCCGAAATCAAGCGGACGCGCCTCTATTGTCCGCCTTCGTGTCCGCCCGACTCTTCATGCGGACATAAGCATGTTCTCTATTTTTCACACGATGTTCAAGCTGGTCCAGATTCTTCGTTATAAGTCCGTTTAACTCGCTGTTTGTTGCGTTAGAAAGCTCATGAGATTATCTATCCATTAACATGGCTTTTTCCTACATTTAACACAAATAATACATCAGTTCATACCAAAACATAAATCTAGGAAAATTGTAAGATAAGTGAGAAATATTACTTAAAATACTGCAAATTAATAAGGTAATTAAACCCTTAAAAGTCTATATATTTCGCACTTATCAAACTTCCTCACACTTATCTTTTGCTTGTCCTCAAGCAAATAAAGAACAAACTTTCTCTAAGGTCACGGTATCAAACTCCGGGATTCAACAATCGTGGAAGGAAATCAAGCTAAATGGCAATCAAAAGAATAATCCTGCTCTTAGATGTAGGTTTTAGTAAACAGTGAAACAAAATTTTTTTAATAAGAGCATGGATAAGTTAGATTGTAAAAATTGAACATAGATTAGCTCGGAACCTTCCACCAATTTCTTTTCTCTAACCCTTGGATGACAAGGGGTGTGAAGTAACACCTTATTCCGTGATACCTTTCAACACCACGTACTCATGATCAAAATATGAAAAATTGCGACAATCATTCAGCATTAAGAGTTTTGCATGTTCATTTCATTTTTTTTTTGCACAATTTGTTTCATCCCCCAGACTTTTCTCTTCACCCATGTAGCGGCTTTGGGCCTTCTATCCCAGATCACAAGACCTTAGGTAGATGGGTGATGAGGCACCCCAAGGACTTAATAACCGAATGAAGAGGCCTCTTTTGGTTCAGAAAACTTCATTATATGATCAGAGGAGTACCTTGCCTTATCCTTTTCATACCAAACTTTCACCTAGTCCCATGATTACCGAGCTAAGGTAGTTTAATTTCCACAATCAGCTTATCCAACAGATTTTAGTGAAAATAGATTTAATTTTGAAGAAAGAATTTGATACATACAAACAACGTCAAGCAGAACGATTCTTGAGGTTGTCATCAGGCTTGATCTCAAAAACATCCACAAAAAATTTTAGCCCGAAAATTCAACATGTATTGGCATTTAGAGAAGCTTACTATCATAATTAGAGAACAATAAAAATCAAGTGTGGCATTAAGCACTATTGGCATATTTTCACCACATAGGCAGTGTACCTAATCGTTTTGCGGGATAGTGGATTCGTGGGGTTTTCGTACTCTTGGGGACCCCGTTGTGGATAACTGATAGTGGATTAAATTTACTGAGACTTCTAGTAAATAGATTTTATCGTTTTTTTTAAGGAGAAGAAATAATTGAAAACCTAACCTGAACAAAAACAAAATAATAAAAGTAGAAATTATAAATCTTTTTGTCTTTTAAGAAAACATCCCAGGTTGTTCTGCTCACCTATTTTGTCAATTATATTAATATACACTTTACCACTTAAGTAATAAACTCAGAACCTATAAATAATTCGTTGACGACTAAATCTAACGAACCCTGACCAGTTGCTAGAACTAGCAGCAGACTAATGCTCTAATCCGGACACAACCAATCGCATAAAGAACAGCTTCTATTTGAGACTAATTAACCTATAGGCCGGATCAGGCTTCTAGCTGTTAATCAGGTTTATCTTCCCACGTCTTGTTATCTATCTCAGCTCTCGCATGTTGATTAGAAAACTACAAATATTGCTTTAATAATTAGCTAGAGAATTAAAGCACATGAAGGACAAGAGTTAAACTATTACTTTTAGATAAAATCATAGTGGCAAGCTTAACATAACATAATTATATAAAATAGGCTCGCATCCCAAACCTGGGAGGGCTTAAGTTTATTAATTAAACATAACTATATATAACAACATTTTAACAAAATAAGAGAAATGGTAGAGAAAACTCCAGCTAGCAAGTTGACTCTGAATCCTAGCTCCGCCTCTGTATCCACGTCGTCCGTAATAATAATACTAATTAATGGCAGTGATGTGGTGTGGTGGAAAAACAAATAAAAATGGAGAAAACGGGGAGAAGAGGAATGGATGTGGTCGTATGGTAGTGGAGAACGTACGTGGTGAGCTTTGGATTTGAAGAAGGGATGAAAAATACTGAAGGGAACGTAGCTTATTTATAGGAAAGGTGGAGAAGTGTGAATGGAATAAGATAGGTGTGAGTTTGGTGAAGACGGTGCTGACTGGCTGAAGCTCTGGAGCAAGATGGCGGTGGAGTTGGTGAGCAGATCCGCAAAAATAGCAGCAATTGATTGTAGACAGAGCCACAAAAATAGCAGCAATTGATTGCAGACAGAGCAGGCGTCACGCGTGAGTGAATTAAGGTAGGCGCCGTCTGCAATTAATGAAGGAGCAGTTCGACTGCGGCGCCGCGAACGAAGAAGGAAAAACGGAGAAGAAAACTGTTTTGGCGCAATTTTTAGACATGTCCGCCTAGCTGTCCGCGTAGGATGGGGCGGACACACTTGTGTTCTTGCCGTCCGCCTCTTAGTCTGCCTTGTTGTCCGCATGGAATCATGCGGACCTCTCTTGTCTTGTCCGCCTTTGTGACCGCCCGAAATCAAGCGGACGCGCCTCTATTGTCCGCCTTCGTGTCCGCCCGACTCTTCATGCGGACATAAGCATGTTCTCTTTTTTCACGCGATGTTCAAGCTGGTCCAGATTCTTCGTTATAAGTCCGTTTAACTCGCTGTTTGTTGCGTTAGAAAGCTCATGAGATTATCTATCCATTAACATGGCTTTTTCCTACATTTAACACATATAATACATCAGTTCATACCAAAACATAAATCTAGGAAAATCGTAAGATAAGTGAGAAATATTACTTAAAATACTATAAATTAATAAGGTAATTAAACCCTTAAAAGTCTATATATTTCGCACTTATCAAACTTCCTCACACTTAGCTTTTGCTTGTCCTCAAGCAAATAAAGAACAACTTTCTCTAAGGTCACAGTATCAAACTCCGGGATTCAACAATCGTGGAAGGAAATCAAGCTAAATGGCAATCAAAAGAATAATCCTGCTCTTAGATGTAGGTTTTTGTAAACAGTGAAACAGAAATTTTTTAATAAGAGCATGGATAAGTTAGATTGTAAAAATTGAACATAGATTAGCTCGGAACCTTCCACCAATTTCTTTTCTCTAACCCTTGGATGACAAGGGGTGTGAAGTAACACCTTATTCCGTGATACCTTTCAACACCACGTACTCATGATCAAAATATGAAAAATTGCGACAATCATTCAGCATTAAGAGTTTTGCATGTTCATTTCATTTTTTTTTGCACAATTTGTTTCATCCCCCAGACTTTTCTCTTCACCCATGTAGCGGCTTTGGGCCTTCTATCCCAGATCACAAGACCTTAGGTAGGTGGGTGATGAGGCACCCCAAGGACTTAATAATCGAATGAAGAGGCCTGTTTTGGTTCAGAAAACTTCATTATATGATCATAGGAGTACCTTGCCTTATCCTTTTCATACCAAACTTTCACCTAGTCCCATGATTACCGAGCTAAGGTAGTTTAATTTCCACAATCAGCTTATCCACCAGATTTCAGTGAAAATAGATTTAATTTTGAAGAAAGAATTTGATACATACAAACAACGTCAAGCAGAACGATTCTTGAGGTTGTCATCAGGCTTGATCTCAAAAACTTCCACAAAACGGCGCCAAAAACTTGTTGGAGAAATATGTGACTACTTCTACCACATAGGCAGTGTACCTAATCGTTTTGCGGGATAGTGGATTCGTGGGGTTGTCGTACTCTTGGGGACCTCGCTGTGGATAACTGATAGTGGATTAAATTTACTGAGACTTCTAGTAAATAGATTTTATCGTTTTTTTTAAGGAGAAGAAATAATTGAAAACCTAACCTGAACAAAAACAAAATAATAAAAGTAGAAATTATAAATCTTTTTGTCTTTTAAGAAAACATCCCGGGTTGTTCTGCTCACCTATTTTATCAATTATATTAATATACACTTTACCACTTAAGTAATAAACTCAGAAACTATAAATAATTCGTTGACGACTAAATCTAACGAACCCTAACCAGTTGCTAGAACTAGCAGCAGACTAATGCTCTAATCCGGACACAACCAATCGTATAAAGAACAGCTTCTATTTTAGACTAATTAACCTATAGGCCGGATCAGGCTTCTAGCTGTTAATCAGGTTTATCTTCCCACGTCTTGTTATCTATCTCAACTCTCGCATGTTGATTAGAAAACAACAAATATTGCTTTAATAATTAGCTAGAGAATTAAAGCACATGAAGGACAAGAGTTAAACTATTACTTTTAGATAAAATCATAGTGGCAAGCTTAACATAACATAATTATATAAAATAGGCTCGCATCCCAAACCTGGGAGGGCTTAAGTTTATTAATTAAACATAACTATATATAACAACATTTTAACAAAATAAGAGAAAAGGTAGAGAAAACTCCAGCTAGCAAGTTGACTATGAATCCTAGCTCCGCCTCTGTATCCACGTCGTCCGTAATAATAATACTAATTAATGGCAGTGATGTGGTGTGGTGGAAAAACAAATAAAAATGGAGAAACAAACGGAGGAGGATAGAAGGAATGGATGTGGTCGTATGGTAGTGGAGAACGTACGTGGTGAGCTTTGGATTTGAAGAAGGGATGAAAAATACTGAAGGGAACGTAGCTTATTTATAGGAAAGGTGGAGAAGTGTGAAAGGAATAAGATAGGTGTGAGTTTGGTGAAGACGGTGCTGACTGACTGAAGCTCTGGAGCAAGATGGTGGTGGAGTTGGTGAGCAGATCCGCAAAAATAGCAGTAATTGATTGCAGACAGAGCCACAAAAATAGCAGCAATTGATTGCAGACAGAGCGGGCGTCACACGTGAGTGAATTAAGGTAGGCGCCGTCTGCAATTAATGAAGGAGCAGTTCGACTGCGGCGCCGCGAACGAAGAAGGAAAAACGGAGAAGAAAACTGTTTGGCGCAATTTTTAGACATGTCCGCCTAGCTGTCCGCGTAGGATGGGGCGGACACACTTGTGTTCTTGCCGTCCGCCTCTCCGTCCGCCTTGTTGTCCGCGCGGAATCATGCGGACCTCTCTTGTCTTGTCCGCCTTTGTGACCGCCCGAAATCAAGCGGACGCGCCTCTATTGTCCGCCTTCGTGTCCGCCCGACTCTTCATGCGGACATAAGCATGTTCTCTATTTTTCACGCGATGTTCAAGCTGGTCCAGATTCTTCGTTATAAGTCCATTTAACTCGCCGTTTGTTGCGTTAGAAAGCTCATGAGATTATCTATCCATTAACATGGCTTTTTCCTACATTTAACACATATAATACATCAGTTCATACCAAAACATAAATCTAGGAAAATCGTAAGATAAGTGAGAAATATTACTTAAAATACTGCAAATTAATAAGGTAATTAAACCCTTAAAAGTCTATATATTTCGCACTTATCAAACTTCCTCACACTTATCTTTTGCTTGTCCTCAAGCAAATAAAGAACAAACTTTCTCTAAGGTCACAGTATCAAACTCCGGGATTCAACAATCGTGGAAGGAAATCAAGCTAAATGGCAATCAAATGAATAATCCTGCTCTTAGATGTAGGTTTTTGTAAACAGTGAAACAGAAATTTTTTAATAAGAGCATGGATAAGTTAGATTGTAAAAATTGAACATAGATTAGCTCGGAACCTTCCACCAATTTCTTTTCTCTAACCCTTGGATGACAAGGGGTGTGAAGTAACACCTTATTCCGTGATACCTTTCAACACCACGTACTCATGATCAAAATATGAAAAATTGCGACAATCATTCAGCATTAAGAGTTTTGCATGTTCATTTCATTTTTTTTTGCACAATTTGTTTCATCCCCCAGACTTTTCTCTTCACCCATGTAGCGGCTTTGGGCCTTCTATCCCAGATCACAAGATCTTAGGTAGATGGGTGATGAGGCACCCCAAGGACTTAATAACCGAATGAAGAGGCCTCTTTTGGTTCAGAAAACTTCATTATATGATCAGAGGAGTACCTTGCCTTATCCTTTTCATACCAAACTTTCACCTAGTCCCATGATTACCGAGCTAAGGTATTTTAATTTCCACAATCAGCTTATCCACCAGATTTCAGTGAAAATAGATTTAATTTTGAAGAAAGAATTTGATACATACAAACAACGTCAAGCAGAACGATTCTTGAGGTTGTCATCAGGCTTGATCTCAAAAACTTCCACAAAAAATTTTAGCCTGAAAATTCAACATGTATTGGCATTTAGAGAAGCTTACTATCATAATTAGAGAACAATAAAAATCAAGTGTGGCATTAAGCACTACTGGCATATTTTCAGGGAAAGGTCTAAACTTCCTCACACTTAAGTGGAGCAATGTCCTCATTGTTCATAAAATAATCAAGAAAAGACCTTTCAAAATATGCCAGACTCATGAAGAATTTAATTCAGGATAATCATGGACTGATATAATAATAATCATTAAGCGTGATAGACTGGACACAAACATTTAAAATAAAGAAACTGAAACTCCCCTGATATCGTAGAGTGAGGAAGGTGTCCTTCCTCACACTTAAGTGCGAACAATGGGGGTAGTAGCGTTCCTCACACTTGCGTTCAAGCAAGTGTCCAGCCTTGGAGTTCTTCAGATACCATGATAAGAATTTCACCTGCACACACTACCCAAAAATAAACGCTAAAAAGCGTTGCATGAAAGCATAGACACCATTTCCACTTCTTTTTGTTAAAAATTAAAATTAAAATAAAATAAAATAAAACCATATGCTCCCCTATTAATTGAAAATTCGTGTATATTTTTTTTTTGAAAAACATAATATAGAGATAATGTGGGGTACAAAATTAAAATAATAATAGTAATAATAATAGGATAATAAAGTTTAACCACTGGGTTGCCTCCCAGTAAGCTGCCCGTAGTTTTTGTCTTTGGCTAGACTCCTGCTTCGTTATCCTGGATCAAAAATAAAAGTAGACAACACCTTCGCCAGGAAAACGAAGTTAGTAATAATAAAAAGCAAACCACCTGGATCAAAACAAAACGTTACTTCGGTAAATAAAATAGGAAAATGAATACTCCACAAAACCTGGTGTTTGAGGAGGTACTGCCGGTAACGTAGTTGTAACAGGAGACCAGGTGGTGATGACTTTTCTTCCTCAAATTGGAGGATGTAAACATCCTCCTCTTGCTGTTGAGGCTTATGGAGGCAGGGTGGAAGTTGATGAGAGACCGGTGGTAGTGGTGTTCCTTCCTCAGATTCGAGGATGTAAATTTCCTCTTCCGGTTGGTGAGGCTCAACAGGATAGCGCTCTTCCAGCTGGTTGACCGGCTCAGACATAATATCTTCGAATTTTAATTGCTCCTCCTGTGTTGGGGATGGAGATGGAGGAAGATTGTAACTCTCAGACATTTGTTCTAACTCGGCGTCGGAGAAAAATGTCCTGAGAAGTTTCTTTATCTCCTCATCAGAACTTGTAGCTTCAATAATATCTGGCTCGAATTGGTCTTCACTCCTTGGAGTCACCACTGGAATCTCTTCTGGTGGCTCGGCCTGACTCAGGAGAAATTCGTCTAGCCTCCGTGTAAATTGTTGTTCGTTCTGATTGAAGTAGTAATACCCCAACTGAGTTTCGTTGTACTGTGCATTAGCCTGGTCGACTTCCCACCAATACGACTCTCGATTTGATTGTTGAGGTGGTTGATAATCCTTGACCAATCTTTGATATGAGGATATCTCCTCTTGCATTTGTGTCCATTCCAAATTGATCAACAATCTTCTCACCTCATCGTATCCGCTCTCCATTATCAGTAACTAGCCTACAAAAACAAAAACAAAAATACCAAGTAGAATAGAAAATAAAAATAGAAAAGAAACACAAAAATAAAACAGAGATACAGGAATTATATATAATTTTTTTTGTAAGTAAAATAAAAAAGTAAATAAAAATAGAAATCTCAATAATATTTAAAAACTATCAATTAACCGTGCTGGAGGTCCCCGACAACGGCGCCAAAAACTTGTTGGAGAAATATGTGACTACTTCTACCACATAGGCAGTGTACCTAATCGTTTTGCGGGATATGGATTCGTGGGGTTGTCGTACTCTTGGGGACCTCGCTGTGGATAACTGATAGTGGATTAAATTTACTGAGACTTCTAGTAAATAGATTTTATCGTTTTTTTAAGGAGAAGAAATAATTGAAAACCTAACCTGAACAAAAATAAAATAATAAAAGTAGAAATTATAAATCTTTTTGTCTTTTAAGAAAACATCCCGGGTTGTTCTGCTCACCTATTTTATCAATTATATTAATATAACTTTACCACTTAAGTAATAAACTCAGAAACTATAAATAATTCGTTGACGACTAAATCTAATGAACCCTAACCAGTTGCTAGAACTAGCAGCAGACTAATGCTCTAATCCGGACACAACCAATCGCATAAAGAACAGCTTCTATTTGAGACTAATTAACCTATAGGCCGGATCAGACTTCTAGCTGTTAATCAGGTTTATCTTCCCACGTCTTGTTATCTATCTCAGCTCTCGCATGTTGATTAGAAAACTACAAATATTGCTTTAATAATTAGCTAGAGAATTAAAGCACATGAAGGACAAGAGTTAAACTATTACTTTAGATAAAATCATAGTGGCAAGCTTAACATAACATAATTATATAAAATAGGCTCGCATCCCAAACCGGGGAGGGCTTAAGTTTATTAATTAAACATAACTATATATAACAACATTTTAACAAAATAAGAGAAAGGGTAGAGAAAACTCCAGCTAGCAAGTTGACTCTGAATCCTAGCTCCGCCTCTGTATCCACGTCGTCCGTAATAATAATACTAATTAATGGCAGTGATGTGGTGTGGTGGAAAAACAAATAAAAATGGAGAAAACGGGGAGAGAAGAGGAATGAATGTGGTCGTATGGTAGTGGAGAACGTACGTGGTGAGCTTTGGATTTGAAGAAGGGATGAAAAATACTGAAGGGAACGTAGCTTATTTATAGGAAAGGTGGAGAAGTGTGAATGGAATAAGATAGGTGTGAGTTTGGTGAAGACGATGCTGACTGACTGAAGCTCTGGAGCAAGATGGCGGTGGAGTTGGTGAGCAGATCCGTAAAAATAGCAGCAATTGATTGCAGACAGAGCCACAAAAATAGTAGCAATTGATTGCAGACAGAGCGGGCGTCACGCGTGAGTGAATTAAGGTAGGCGCCGTCTGCAATTAATGAAGGAGCAGTTCGACTGCGGCGCCGCGAACGAAGAAGGAAAAACGGAGAAGAAAACTGTTTTGGCGCAATTTTTAGACATGTCCGCCTAGCTGTCCGCGTAGGATGGGGCGGACACACTTGTGTTCTTGCCGTCCGCCTCTCAGTCCGCCTTGTTGTCCGCGCGGAATCATGTGGACCTCTCTTGTCTTGTCCGCCTTTGTGACCGCCCGAAATCAAACGGACGCGCCTCTATTTGTCCTCTTCGTGTACCCGACTTCTTCATGAGGACATAAGCATTTTCCTTCTATTTTTCACGCGATGTTCAAGCTGTCCGATTTCTTCGTTATAAGTCCGTTAACTCGCCGTTTGTTGCGTTAGAAAGCTCATGAGATTATCTATCCATAACATGGATTTTCCTACATTTAACACATATATACATCAGTTTCATACAAAACCATAAATCTAGGGAAATCGTAAGATAAGTGAGAAATATTACTTAAAATACTGCAAATTAATAAGGTAATTAAAACCCTTAAAAGTCTATATATTTTGCACTTATCAGTGCTAACCGCGGTACGGGCGACTACTTTGGGTCGATACATGAGTTTCATTTTACATGCATACATACAGACTCATGCTACAACAAGCACTCAACAATACCTACTACACATACAAGTTTCAATACTTACCAAGGAAGACAATTCGATAGTCAACCGTTTTAGTTATTATTCCTTACTCTTTCGTTGCGTTACTCACTACTCTGTTCGTAATGTGTTCGATATTCGCTACTCTACTCATACTCACTCCTTACTCTTTCATGCTCATCCCTCCGTGTTCATACCTTACTCGCACACGATCCTTACTCTGTACTCGTACTATACTTGTGCATACTCACTACTCAATACTCCATACTTACTCATACGTACTCATACTCAATACTTACTCATACATACTCAATACTCGGTACTCATTACATACTCATACTCACTTCTTACTCAGTACTCATTACTTTACTCATGCATACGCAATACTCAATACTCGTTACTTTGGCCTCTGGGCGGAGTCACACACAAGACTCGCCACCGGACCTACAATACGAGGGCTATACGCTTAGCTCCTCAAATACTCAAATGTCCGTTTTTACCGGACTACTCAAATTCCCACCACTCTTCTCTCAGAGTATATTACAATCTCATGGATTAGCCTAGAAGTATCTCTCTTGATAACCTCCACTAGCTTAGGGAATTACCACCGTCTAGTATCCTCAGATTTAAGGGTTTCCCCGACGTATCGAATACTCTCATGTTCGGGACATGCCTACATCAGTCGGGTCCTCTCATAATGGGTCGACTAATTATTAAGGGGTTTGGAGATCCCTCGTTATTCTTTACTACTCTCATGGTTCATGTCTTGCACCAAGATTAATTCCTCTAATAGAGGTTACTTATATACTACCACTAACTATTGTTTGTGTATTATTCATTTCGGTTCTCCTACCGTTATCGGGAGGTTATTACTCCCGTACACTCTCTCACATTCTAGTGAGTTCATTAGTTTGCGTTGTCGTTTATTGATTCGTTAGTTTAGTGCGTTGCCTACTGTCCCATTAGTTCACAACATGACTCTTACTACGAGTCGCTACACAACAAGACTCGTCTATGAATCGGTCTACGCACTAGGTGAAGCCACACAATCAGTCAAGAAAGGTTAGCTCATACAACATACAACAAGACATACAATGAAAGGCAATAAACCGTTTTCATGCTTTAGTCTTGATTAGCCGGCATACAGCACACAAATCAACGTAACTCGGTTAGCATACGGGGCATGAGAAAATCATACCTTTCCCCGGGTTAGCTTTACCGTGTGTCCCCTTGTTCCTTGGTTCACACTTGTTCCACTGATAATGTTTCCAACATTGTTATTAATACTATGCTCATAAGATATACAATTAATTACTACTCCCGTTATCCCGGTATACTTAGTGTTCTTATACTTACAACTTTCTTAACTTATGTTCATACTTCTTACCCTTACTACTTTATCCATGGTGTACTACTATATATATATATATACCCATATGGGTGTAAGCATATATATATATACAATATGATTACTATACTCATTTCAATTTTTTTTTTGTTTTGACTCGACCGACCTTACCCAGGGTCGGTCCCAAGGTCGGTCGAAGTCAGTAGGGTAATACTGGAAAATTTCAGGGCCGATCGACCTTGCAAGTCCGGTCCCAAGGTCGGTCCATTCCAGTGAGTTACTTGACGGAAAAGTTTTAGGCCAACCGACCTTGCATGTTCGGTCCCAAGGTCGGTCCATTCCAGTAAGTTTCATTACGGGAGATTTTCTGGCCGACCGACCTTGCAAGTCCGGTCCCCAAGGTCGGTCCACTCCAGAAGGTCTCCGTCTTTGTAAGTCTGGGCTCGACCGACCTTGCAAGTTCGGTCCCAAGGTCGGTCCGGCCCAGTATTTCAGTTTTAAAAACAGTTTTCAGTTTTATACTTTGCCCATTGTTTCCCCAAAACTTCCTACATCTAATCCCACATATTTTAACATTACTTAGGCCCTCAAAATTGCCTTGGTTCATCCACCAAATACCTTACTAATTTCTAAATCCACATACACAATTCCTCCTCACTTTCTCTCAACACTTACATTAGTTTTCTTTCCTCTTATGCTACAGATTTTCATTTTAATCTTTACCATTCAATACTCCCTCTACCAATGTTACTCCTAGCATCCCAATACATTTCCAAACAAGCACAATGTCTATACCCAAGTCCAACATTCATTTCACTCAATTTTATACTCTAATTTTTTCTAGTTCCTCCAATGCATTTCATATGCTGTTTGCTACAGATTTTACACTCCTATACCCTCATACTACAAGTACCAATCCATGGTTACTAAGCATCCTTATTAACTCCAATACACACCTTGGTTCTCCCATTCACCAAGTCATCCACTAATGCCCAACTCCAACTAAAATTTTGCCATAGTTTACCTACAATTCTAACTTCTCCACATACATACTTCTTCATCAAATTCATTCCTAATCTAGCCACACCCATACAAGGGTCCTACCAGCACACATACAAAATCTCAATACACCAACATTTCCTCAATTACAATACCAATACATCATTACTTCCTCAAATAACAATACTAATACACATACACCATTCATTTGGCTCTAAGGCCTACAAATCCACATTTTTGCTCACAAATACTCAAACATCCACAACTACAATACTAGTCCAATAGTTTAGGTTCTTTTATTGGTTTACCCATTCCCATTACACTAATGCATTAAATTAAGAATTAGGGAGGAGCTCTTACCTTGAGCTTTTGATTCCTTCATTTCTTTTCCATTTCTCCTCCTCATCTCTTTCTTGTCCAACTCGGTTTTGTGGGGAATGGAGTTGCCAAACTCCATTCCCATCACCCAAGAACACAAAGACAAGTATAATTAATACACTAACCCTTAAATTTATGCTAGTTCATTGAAGTGTTTAAAATATAAATTCTAGGGTTTACCTTTGGAGTGCTTTAGGAGGGGTTTTAGCCCTTGGTTCAAGAAGGAGAATCCACCACCATTGCTAGGTGAAGTTGATGCTCAAAAGAGAGAGAAAAATAAGGCATTACAAAGGGCCAAAAATCGGCTACCAAAGGAAGGTGGAGAAACTTGAATCTTTTATGGAGATTTTTACCTTGTTGGGAAGAGGAGACTCCAAGATCCATCATGGTGTGGTTTTCTCTTCAAATGGGGAAAACCCATGGAGATGAAACTCATCCTTTTCAAATTTTGAAAAGAGGGAATGATAGAGGAGGATGAGGGGATTACCAATATGTAATTATTTTTACATTTGGAGCTCAAATGAAGATAGAGCATGGAGAAGGAGATAGAGTAGCCATGGGAGGAGGAAGGAATCGGCTGCAACCAGAGGGGAGAAAAAACGATGGAGGAAGAAGAGAGGAAAGAGAAGGAAGAAAAGAGAAATGAGAGAGGAGAGAGGGTGGGGTTGTTTTTCTACTTTTCTTTCTTTCTTTCCTTTATTTCTTTCTCGCTTATTAGGTATGTGAGAGGGCTGTCTCACAATTAAAAACCGGCCCACATAACTGTTACAGGCTGGAGCGTTTTTCGTCTTTTACAGAAAACGCTAGTTATTTTACCCGGTTTAGGTACTATTCACTAACCAGGCCCGTTTCCGGAATTTTATCGTTTCTTTAATTTTTATTGGTTATTAAGCTTCCGTTAATGCTTAATAATAGTTGTTTAATGATTTATAATTTTTACGGGTTCGTTTGACCACTTACAATCATGTTTTTGGGTTTTCTCGAAAAACGTGCGCTAAAGCTCTATCAGCGTTTTAATACATTATTTAGATCCGTTTTCTTCGGGAATCATTCCCGTATACTAATTGGGCATGAATAAGCCTTATGAATCCTTATAATACTCTAACCGAGGTCTCATGCCTCCTATGGTTATTTAACGCTTATTCTAGCGTTTTCCGCTTTCTAAGCGTTTCCTCATTTTTTTTGGATTTATTTTCCTTACCAAAATTACTTAGGCACTATTAGGCCCTTAAATACCATATTAAAATAATCTAATCACCATATTTAAGTTCGGGGGTATTTCAATCTACCCCCTTAAAGAACTTTGCCCTCAAAGTCGGTGAATCTAATATTGTTACTCGTATAAATACTCTATGCTAAGGTTATGACCTTTACATATAGCCTGTCAAACTTCAATGTCTGACATGATGCATACTACGCATCCAAACAGCATGTCATTGCATGCATAGCAATAAAAATATCCATTTTACTTCTCTCCAAGGGGGTCCATCTGCAGACAATTAGGTACCATCCTCCCCCAAGTCGAGTGATCCCTCAGGTACCGGTCACGTTTGAACACTTACGCTTTCTGGTTCACGACCGTCATGACTTGAGCACTTACACTTTCTGGCTCTACGGTCCTTTGGTTAAGATCAAATTCATTTGCACATATCGAGATCCTCAGACACTTACTCATACTTACGCATACTTTACTCACACTTACTTCGGGACTACGCTGCCCCAGTGCCCTTGGAAAAATACAAAACACACAATATCACCGCACGAACGGTGTAGTGGTTTCAAAACTAATCAACACTCCCACCGACTCAAAACTAGCTTCTCCTCCTATGGTTTCGACCGGATACCCGTGCCTAGGCGTGGAGGGTCCACTAGCGCCTGTGGGAGCGGTTTCAAAACCGATCCTCATTCTCAAGTTTGAAGAGACATTGTACCAAATTAGTTTTGGAAATTCATTTTGAAAACTTGCATACATCTCCAAATTTCCAATTTATGATGATTATACCTATTACTAGTTATTTCTGTGACCACTTAAGGGGAGCTTCCAGAGCCCTTCAACCCCAATGTGATCAGCATTGGTGTTGAATTATCCTTCCACCCCAATTTGTGTTCAGCTTTCCTTGATCGCTAGCAAATCAAGTTCCACCTCCCACCTCCATTCCAAACAGACAAATTGTCAAATATTATTTCATTTTCTATCTTTTTAATCTTGCTACTCATAATCACACACACACATTTTCCAATTTATATGATTCACTTACTTACTGATCATCTCATCAACTATTACTACATCATCTCCAACTACTATACTTAGGAAATTCATGGGTAATATCCCATTAATTTACTATACTCCAATTTATGCTCATAAAATACATCGGTTGTATACCGATTCATACTCATTACATACATCGGTTCCATACCGATTTATACTCCTCAAGTCTCCCATACGTACTCATTCCTCATACAATTACCAATGGGGTTCTCATTCCCCTGGAGCTTCTCTACTCCTTTTTCCTATACTTATTTCTCAAATACCTGCAATTACACGATGAGTGAATACAAATGTTTATGTAACATAAGTATCAACCATCAAAACGAATTCTCTTGCGCTATGCGCATTGTAGTTTACGCACCTATCACGTAAAACATACATTTCACGGTTTTCGCTCTACCCCCCTTAAAAGGGATTACGCCCACATAATCTACCATGTGTCAATGTTGAACATTGGCCGAAGGCATTCAGCCGTCATGGAGTGGTTTAACTGACATGCGGTTTATTATACGATGTTCCTTGATCAATGGGTATTAACCGTATTATTGGTTAGTCCCAGCATCAAGAATTTTCATCGGAGTTTATTTAACTCTTAATCGGGTTCGGTTCTAGCCTTAAAGGCTTCATGGCATTGGTGATTAACCCTTTTATTCACCAGGTGTATTTTACTTAGAATTCTGGGCCCATTAGCTTCTGCTGCGCGACCCTGATAACTTGGGCTATTCGCCCCTTTTTGTTATATTAAACGTGCTATACTTCACCTTTTTATCCCTCTTATTGTGGGAATAGGGTTCATGAACCAGGCGTGGTGCACTAACTCAATGAGTTTTAGATTCATAACCAGTTCTTTGGAAATCTATATGTATACTGTTTTGTTTTGTAGTGATCATTTACTTGGTTCCTCCGACTTATTGTCGGTTGAGGTTGAGCCACTGCTTAGTTGTAGTGCTTCCTCTGTTGTCCGTGGTTTCTGAATTCTGTTCAATATTTTGTTTGGTACAAGTGTTCTTTACTTGTATGACCTTGCATTTTCTATGCGTCGGTCCTTGTGACTTTCTTAAGTCTCCTCTCACCTTTATTCCAATGGAATTCACATCTTTTGATTGTTGGTGTTTCACACACTTCGTGCTTCTTTGGCCTTAGGCCGCACAGTTTGTTTCCAAGCTTTTGCTTAACTAGCTTATGCCATGTTTGTTGGTGAAAGGAAGGGTTTACCATGATTTACATTTTCCATATTCCTAGCTATCCCACTTGATCATTAACTGCACAAATGTGATACCAAAACACTCAGTCCTACAGAGTGCAGAGGCGTAAACCCTTGGCAGTAACTCTCTTATGAGATCGTAATAGGAATGATCGTTACTCCTTCAGGTGGTGCTTCATCATTTGGTGTAGACTCCTGGCTTGTTGCCCGGTCTGTCTACCATCTTGTATTATCCACTTCATAGCATTGGGTGATCATTCACATACATTGGTCACCTGCTGCGCACCATGTTCTTACTGATTTTACAGTATTGGTTTACATGGCATCCACTTTTGCTAGCTTCAGCTCATGCATTTCCACCAGCGTGGTTCGTTGTTTATACTTCTGAGCTCCTTGAGCGTCATTTACTTATACTTTATGTTCCCCCATATCGTGTTCCTTTTGAACCGATTACTTCTTGGTTGTCAACAGTTGCTATTTAAGCTTTTTTGGCATCGCTTGGCAGTAATTGTATGCTCAAGCTTCACTACATTAGTAGTTCTGAAAGGGATATATTTTCAGACATTTATCGCTGGAATCCTCTCCTTGGGATCTGTATGTTCACCGCTCTTGCGGTATCACAATAACGAGGGGTATCCTTTCTCGTTAGTTATTTAACTATCTCACTGGTGCCGTTCTTGGCAACTCTTCGTACTGTTCACATTGGTTTTTGCAACCTTTGGGTTGTGTCCTGTAGTAGGTTTATGGCATACTAGCCATGTTGCCTAGAGCTCTGCTCATCTTAGGCGGTTCACAAGCTTGCTCTTCTTTATACCTTCAATTGGTTTGGAGGTAAGTAATTTGATGTTGATTGTTGTCATTGTTAATTTAGGGTATCCCCTAGTGAGTGGGATCCCTTCGGTGTTCTAACCGAGTGTCCAATCTAGCTCTTGTACTTTTATCACGCTTCCGACACCCTTCAAGGACTGTTCCTGGGTGTTGTTAAGTGGTGCCATTATATCTGGCTGATATTTAAGAGTGCGTCTAGTCTGTTATCCTTCCTAGCGGTTCTAGATCTGAGTTATCCGTTGAGGGTTATAGCGTCTCCCATTCTTAGGGTAGACCATTACTGTCTTTTCTTATGTCATACGGGTTTGATATTCCCTTCAGTGATGAATGGTATCTCTCGGTACCTTATGTGATCACACTGTGTGTTTGTGGTAGTTGTCCTGGGAATTCCATCCCGTTCATTGTACACTGATGTGTCAATGTTAGGCATTTGCCTTACAGTGTTTAGACTGGGTATTCCTCCCAGTCATCATGCTTTACTTTAATATATTCAAGACATATCCAATGTCTTTATTCAGTTGTTAGTGCTTCTCGCGCTTTTAACTCTTAATGGTTCTCCTGGAGTGAGTTCTTGACTCCTTTAGCTTGTATGCTTATCTGAGTTCCCTTTTTGCTCGTTTGAGGTATCCAAATGTTCTGGTTTAAATTACTTATGGTCCGTAGAACGGAGTTGACTACTTCCCGTGTTTCGTACACTACATGTATACATACGTGGGGTACCTTATTGGTACGTTACCACTTACCTAACTATCTGTCAGGCCCGCAAGCTCCTTCGGAGTGCGGTCGTCCCACATCCCTTATTTGGGTACACTCGTAGTGTTCGTCACACGCCTAGGTGAAGTATTCTATTGTCAACTCTTCTTGTATCATTCTATGATACTCACCGAAATTCCGTCGGTTTGGTTTTAAAAATCCAAGGTTTAAAAGAAGGGTTTGGTTTTGAAAGAAAATTTGAGTTTTGAAATAACAAGGTGTCGCCATGTCTGAGGTCCTGACCAAGTCCAGCTTCTTGCTGACTGGTATGTTCTTGATATAATGGTCGGGCCGTTAGGCCTTTCCAAGGTTTCATTATTTTAATCCTTAGGATTGGTAATCCTATATTTGCTCCATTCGTCATGGCGGTACTTTAGTAAGTATTTACGGGTTGTTAAAAGTCTTTCAACCGTCTTGTAGTTGCTGCACTTGCCCTGGGCAAGTGCGCGGGTAGGTTGTTTTTTGGTTAACGTATACCGGTTACGGTATCGTTTCCATCCATGTTTGGTGGTTTATTAGATCATCCTTTGATCTTTTGATCTCGGTAATCGATCTTCTGAGTCATTTCTCAAAGTACTTGACATGGTTGTCGTCCATCCGGGTGTCTCACACCTTTACTGTGGTTAACGAGACTTAACTATCCTTAGGAACCACGTTGTTCAGTTTTACAGCCCCTTGGCGTGTAGGTTTGGTGTTAATCCAACCTTGACTATCTCCTTAGTCTGTTTGTATACCGTTATTGGTATTATTAAACATTACAGTCCGTAGACTCTCTTGTCTCGGCTTTATTACTCTTTCTTTCCTTGCTCTCCCTTGCACGGTTGTGCTCCTCTTCTTGCTGGCTACTCATGGTTCTCGCGACTGCAGAGCACGTCGCCCCATGGTGCCGTAAATTCCATTATCCTTGTGTTTAGGATCTTCATTTCTCCGCTATCAAGTGTGGTCCTTGTTATTCAACGGGAACCGTCTTCGGGACTTCCAGTTCTTGGACTCTACCGCACGATAGGTTCCTTTCTAATAAGATTTTATTTGCAACTGCCAGATCGGGTTTTACCTGAGTGTGAGAGGTCTTTCCAACTCTTTGGCGTTCTTGTCCCAACGTTACAACGGGGGACGTGGAGGGCGGGGATGGTTATTGTAGGTTTCCGGTTCACCCAGAAGTTCCTAACTAGCGTATCTCACACGCTAACACTCAACCCTTAGCCCTAAGTCTCTAATTCCTAACTCGGTATTTTCCTAAACTCGGTATTTCATCCATCAGAGCGAAGTATCGCTCTGATACCACTTTTTGTAACACCCCTACCGCTAATACCGTCATTACCGTACGATACTTACCTTCGCAGCGGATCCTCCATACACAATGGCGGGTGTACAATGCCGTTAGTCACCCACGTGACTAACTAGGCGAGTTACAATACTACATACTATCGGTCTGATGAATTGAACACACCGAGTACTCTACACAATACATTACTTTCTCTTGCATACTCAACCATAATTCAATACAACTCCAATACAATACTATACCGAGTCTACTACAATCCTTAAATTACCTATACAGCTTGGAACTTCCAATTTCCCAATACATTACAAATTCAATCCCTATTATACAACTACCCATGCTTACATAGCAGTCCCCGTCCTACTCTCTCGAACGGTGGTCAGCTTCGAGTACCTGCACACTAAAAACGTTCCCCCTAGGGGGTCAGCTTACGCTGAATATGAATTTCGCATATACCGCGTGCTAACCGCGGTACGCTGACTACTTTGGGTCGGATATACATGGAGTTCATTTTACATGCATACATACATACTCATGCTACAACAATACACTCAACAATACCTACATACACATACAAGGTTCAATACTTACCAAGGAAGACAATTCAATAGTCAACCGTTTGTATTAGTTATTTATTCCTTACTCTTTTGTTGTGTTACTCACTACTCTGTTCGTACTGTGTTCGATATTCACTACTCTACTCATACTCACTCCTTACTCTTGCATGCTCATCCCTCCGTGTTCAATACCTTACTCGCACACGATCCTTACTCTGTACTCGTTACTATACTTGTGCATACTCACTACTCAATACTACATACTTACTCATACGTACTCAATACTCAATACTTACTCATACATACTCAATACTCGGTACTCATTACATACTCATACTCACTTCTTACTCAGTACTCATTACTTTACTCATGCATACGCAATACTCAATACTCGTTACTTTGGCCTCTGGGCGGAGTTATACAGAAGATTCACCACCGGACCTACAATACGAGGGCTATACGCTTAGCTCCTCAAATACTCAAATGTCCGTTTTTACCGGACTACTCAAATTCCCACCACTCTTCTCTCAGAGTATATTACAATCTCATGGATTAGCCTAGAAGTATCTCTCTTGATAACCTCCACTAGCTTAGGGAAATACCACCGTCTAGTATCCTCAGATTTAAGGGTTTCCCCAACGTATCGAATACTCTCATGTTCGGGACATGCCTACATCAGTCAGGTCCTCTCATAATGGGACGACTAATTATTAAGGGGTTTGGAGATCCCTCGTTATTCTTTACTACTCTCATGGTTCATGTCTTGCACCAAGATTAATTCCTCTAATAGAGGTTACTTATATACTACCACTAACTATTGTTTGTGGATTATTCATTTCGGTTCTCCTACCGTTATCGGGAGGTTATTACTCCCGTACACTCTCTCACATTCTAGTGAGTTCATTAGTTTGCGTTGTCGTTTATTGATTCGTTAGTTTAGTGCGTTGCTACTGTCCCATTAGTTCACAACATGACTCTTACTACGAGTCGCTACACAACAAGACTCGTCTACGAGTCAGTCTACGCACTAGGTGAAGCCACACAATCAGTCAAGAAAGGTTAGATCATACAACTTACAACAAGACATACAATGAAAGGCAATAAACCGTTTTCATGCTTTAGTCTTGATTAGCCGGCATACAACACACAAATCAACGTAACTCGGTTAGCATACGGGGCATGAGAAAATCATACCTTTCACCGGGTTAGCTTTACCGTGTGTCCCCTTGTTCCTTGGTTCACACTTGTTCCACTGATAATGTTTCCAACATTGTTATTAATACTATGCTCATACGATATACAATTAATTACTACTCCCGGTATCCCGTATACTTAATGTTCTTATACTTACAACTTTCTTAACTTATGTTCATACTTCTTACCCTTACTACTTTATCCATGGTGTACTACTATATATATACCCATATGGGTGTAAGCATATATATATACAATATGATTACTATACTCATTTCATTTTTTTTTGTTTTGACTCG
Source organism: Limonium bicolor (assembly GCA_023374045.1). Classification (NCBI taxonomy): domain Eukaryota; kingdom Viridiplantae; phylum Streptophyta; class Magnoliopsida; order Caryophyllales; family Plumbaginaceae; genus Limonium; species Limonium bicolor. Next base: position 108,645,802 of record CM041780.1, read on the forward strand.
ACCGACCTTACCCAGGGTCGGTCCCAAGGTCGGTCGAAGTCAGTAAGGTAATACGCTGGAAAATTTCAGGGCCGACCGACCTTGCAAGTCCGGTCCCAAGGTCGGTCCATTCCAGTGAGTTACTTGACGGAAATTTTTTAGGCCGACCGACCTTGCATGTCCAGTCCCGAGGTCGGTCCATTCCAGTAAGTTTCATTACGGGAGATTTTCTGGCCGACCGACCTTGCAAGTCCGGTCCCCAAGGTCGGTCCACTCCAGAAGGTCTCCGTCTTTGTAAGTCTGGGCTCGACCGACCTTGCAAGTTCGGTCCCAAGGTCGGTCCGGCCCAGTATTTCAGTTTTAAAATCTATTTTCAGTTCTATACTTTGCCCATTGTTTCCCCAAATCTTCGTACATGTAATCCCACATATTTTAACATTACTTAGGCCCTCAAAATTGCCTTGGTTCATCCACCAAATACCTTACTCATTTCTAAATCCACATACACAATTCCTCCTCACTTTCTCTCAACACTTACATTAGTTTTCTTTCCTCTTATGCTACAGATTTTCATTTTAATCTTTACCATTCAATACTCCCTCTACCAATGTTACTCCTAGCATCCCAATACATTTCCAAACAAGCACAATGTCTATACCCAAGTCCAACATTCATTTCACTCAATTTTATACTCTAATTTTTTTCTAGTTCCTCCAATGCATTTCATAAGCTGTTTGCTACAGATTTTACACTCCTATACCCTCATACTACAAGTACCAATCCATGGTTACTAAGCATCCTTATTAACTCCAATACACCTTGGTTCTCCCATTCACCAAGTCATCCACTAATGCCCAACTCCAACTAAAAATTTTCCATAGTTTACCTACAATTCTAACTTCTCCACATACATACTTCTTCATCAAATTCATTCCTAATCTAGCCACACCCATACTAGGGTCCTACCAGCACAAATACAAAATCTCAATACACCAACATTTCCTCAATTACAATACCAATACATCATTACTTCCTCAAATAACAATACTAATACACATACACCATTCATTTGGCTCTAAGGCCTACAAATCCACATTTTTGCTCACAAATACTCAAACATCCACAACTACAATACTAGTGCAATAGTTTAGGTTCTTTTATTGGTTTACCCATTCCCATTACACTAATGCATTAAATTAAGCATTAGGGAGGAGCTCTTACCTTGAGCTTTTGATTCCTTCATTTCTTTTCCATTTCTCCTCCTCCTCTCTTTCTTGTCCAACTCGGTTTTGTGGGGAATGGAGTTGCCAAACTCCATTCCCATCGCCCAAGCACACAAAGACAAGTATAATTAATACACTAACCTTTAGATTTATGCTAGTTCATTGAAGTGTTTAAAATATAAATTCTAGGGTTTACCTTTGGAGTGCTTTAGGAGGGGTTTTAGCCCTTGGTTCAAGAAGGAGAATCCACCACCATTGCTAGGTGAAGTTGATGCTCAAAAGAGAGAGAAAAATAAGGCATTACAAAGGGCCAAAAATCGGCTACCAAAGGAAGGTGGAGAAACTTGAATCTTTTATGGAGATTTTTACCTTGTTGGGAAGAGGAGACTCCAAGCTCCATAATGGTGTGCTTTTCTCTTCAAATGGGGAAAACCCATGGAGATGAAACTCGTCCTTTTAGAATTTTGAAAAGAGGGAATGATAGAGGAGGATGAGGGGATTACCAATATGTAATTATTTTTACATTTGGAGCTCAAATGAAGATAGAGCATAGAGAAGGAGATAGAGTAGCCATGGGAGAAGGAAGGAATCGGCTGCAACCAGAGGGGAGAAAAAACGATGGAGGAAGAAGAAAGAGAGGAAAGAGAAGGAAGAAAAGAGAAATGAGAGAGGAGAGAGAGGGTGGGGTTGTTTTTCTACTTTTCTACTTTTCTTTCTTTCCTTTATTTCTTTCTAGCTTATTAGGTATGTGAGAGGGCTGTCTCACAATTAAAAACCGGCCCACATAACTGTTATAGGCTGGAGCGTTTTTTCGTCTTTTACAGAAAACACTAGTTATTTTACCTGGTTTAGGTACTATTCACTAACTGGGCCCGTTTCCAGAATTTTCTCGTTTCTTTAATTTTTATTGGTTATTAAGCTTCCGTTAATGCTTAATAATAGTTGTTTAATGATTTATAATTTTTACGGGTTCGTTTGACCACTTACAATCACATTTTCGGGTTTTCTCGAAAAACGTGCGCTAAAGCTCTATTAGCGTTTTAATACATTATTTAGATCTGTTTTCTTCGGGAATCATTCCTGTATACTAATTGGGCATGAATAATCCTTATGAATCCTTATAATACTCTAACCGAGGTCTCATGCCTCCTATGGTTATTTAACGCTTATTCTAGCGTTTTCCGCTTTCTAAGCGTTTCCTCATTTCTTTTGGATTTATTTTCCTTACCAAAATTACTTAGGCACTATTAGGCCCTTAAATACCATATTAAAATAATATAATAACCATATTTATGTTCGGGGTATTTCAAAGCCGGAGTGCGGGACACGGGGGTAGCTGATGTGTTTTCAACAAACACCTTTGGTTTTAATCTGTGTTGTATTAAGGAGGTTGTTGTATTCAGTTAGTTGCTCATTTAGTTGGTTTGGTTTGTAATAATTAGAGTACTCTGTATCTGCTCATCACGGCGTGAGGAGTTAAGATTGTTGGATGGAAGCCTTGTTGCTCACAAGGGTGAGTAACGGCGTGTAACACCAAGGTAGTTAGTTTTATTTTTCGCTGCAAATTATTATTTATTATCCTACGACTTGCGACGTCATTACAGGATTAGGATTAGGGGTGTTACAAAAAGTGGTATCAGAGTGGAGTACCGATCTGATGAAGGATACTGGGTCAAGAATATGAGCATAGGATATTTGGGAATACGGGAAAACGTCTGTGAGGATTTGTGACCTAAAAAATCTAGGAATATCTATATTGCTAGTGGTTAACTTTCTTATATATTTGTGATTGTGTATGTAAAACGGTGTAGCAACCGAGTAGTATTAATAATATACTATAGATGTCGACAAGAGAAGGACCACGTGGAGGCAGCAGTGGACGCAGTGGCGAGACACCGGCGGATGTTCCAGAGGTACCAGGCCTAGCAGCAACCATGGCGGCCTTCGCGCAGCAACTAGGAGCTCAACTTACGGGAGCCATACCCCACCCGCCGCAGCTCAGGGAGACAAACTGGTTGAAGAGCGTTGCAGACGCGAGAGTACCGACTTACTTAGGGGAACCAGACCCCGCCGCGTTGGAGAAATTCATAGTGGAGCACCAGAAGGCGTTCAAAGCTGTTGGGGTTCCAGAAGACTAGAAGGTCGACATCGCCGTGTACAACCTGAAGGACGCAGCTCACATTTGGTGGCGGTCTATGGAGGGCCACCGTAGAGCTACACCGGACTTTGGGTGGACAACGTTTGTAGAAGTGTTGCGGGAGAAGTTCTACCCCGAACACCTAAAGTAGAGAAAAAAGCAGGAGATCGAGACCTTAATCCAAGGGAGTCAAACAGTTGACCAGTACTGCACGCGGTTCACCAGTTTGTTGGACTATATACCAGGAGTCGACTACTACAACACAGTGAAGATTCAAAAGTTTAGGGGAAGAGGCGCAGGAAGAAAGAAGAGAAAGAGTACTGAAGGAGATGATGGTGGAGCAACCTCTGGCGGTTACTACAAGAAGGGGAAGAAATTCTTTGATGAGAAGAAGGGGCTGAAGGTTTTCCATGGTCAGAAGACAAAGGAGCAGGTTCCTTGTCTGACCGTGAAATACCCCAAACCTAAGTATGCTAAGTAAACTTAAAATTACAATGTAGTAAGGCTAAAATATGCCTTAGAAATATTGGTAGGCAATTTAAACCAAGGAAAACACAGGAAAATGCCTTAAGGGCAATTTGGGCAAAAACATGCTCTAAGCTTGGAGTGACTTTGATTAGCACCCAAATACCATTATAAGACTTTAGTAATATGCTAATGGACATTTTAAATCAATTAGCAAAGAAAACCAAGCTCAAAAACAAGCTTAAACACAAAATGTGCTTTAAGACTCCTTAAAGCACCTTTTTGAGAAATTGTCTTAGAATTGAGTTTTGAGTGGCTAAATGTCCATCATTACTATATAATCAACATGTGTACTAATTAGTATCACATTAGGAAGCCTAAATCAATGGGAAATCAAAAATTTCAGAAATATGTGTACTAATTTGTGAATAGTGCCAAATAGTGACTAGTTTAAGTTTTAATCAATATAAGTCAATTAGTTGGTCAACCAAGACCATAAATATCTTGGTTATAAAGAGGGGGCCGGTTTTCTAAGGATGAGTCACCATAGACTTCATCAAATAAGGAAGAAAAGAAGAGATAAGTAAAAGGATTTACTATTTGCTTTTATAAAGCAATTATCTTATATTAACCTACCTTTCTTCTTCTCTCTCTTCATTTATCTTCTTCCCACGGTTTCTTATTCTCTTCTCTTGCTCCAAAACCGAGAGAGCTCCATCCATGGGTGCTCCACCTTCAATTGCTCACCAAGTGTTCATCTTTGCTCCAAATAAAAAACCAAGTATAGATTTCTCTTAGGTAGGCCACAACCTATCTTCCTATCTTCTCAAATCCTTCAAAGCTCAAGTTTTGTGCCATGAGAAAACTCCATTGATGGAGGAAAATCAAGTTTGAAGAGCCCATTTGGTTCTCCATTCATTCAAGGTAAGGAAAATGTAAGAAAAACCATGTTTCCATCATTTCTTCTACATGGCCGAAAATTACCTTCTCATGGAGCCTTGTTTTATCCATTGTTCTAGCTTGATTCAATTCTCCAAGGGCTAGAGGAGGTCCTTCTTGATTCATATCCAAGCCTATCTTAAGACCCCAAGGTAAAACATTCATTTCAATACCTTAGAGCACATTTTTAACCTAGGGTTTACTCCTTAAGGATAATGTATTATTTAGCACTCATGAGAGCCAATGTATATTGATTAGAACATTGGCAAGGGAAATTTAAATGGTGGCCGAGATTTCCAAGGGAAGAAGCCTAAGGAGGAAGTTGAGAGAAACTTCAGAAAAACAAGGTAAAATACTTACCTAATGGTGGTTTAAGTTTTAAGGAATGAGTTTTAGATGAGTACCAATGTAGCCTAGAGCTTACACTATGTAATGGGTTATATAACCTAGGAAAAACAATTTGAACAAGCTTATGAACTTGTGATTAAGGAGCCAATGGGAATGAGTTAGTTATATAAGTTAAGGTGGATTTTAAGAGCATTATAATTGCTATGAGATTGATGGGTGTATTTGCAGGTTGAAAGCTTTATATGTGGGAAATTCAGTGTTTAAGTTTAAGTTATTTAAGGGCCTAAGAGCCATGCCATTTAAGAGCCTTAGTGCTATGCAATTTAAGATTATTGCAATATATTGAGTTTGTTGTGAATGAGTTGGTTTGGGTGATGAGTTATGATGAGAAAGAACTTGATGTGTGTGAGATGGTTGAATGAGGAAAATAATGTGTTTGGGCATGATAAGATACTAGAGAAGCTATGGCGAAATTTGTGTAGAAAATAAGTGCTTAGGTGATGGTGGTGAATTAATATGACCTAGGATTTACTAGGAGTCATACAAAGGAATTTGAGTGGAAATGAGTTAACTAAGGAGTTCTTGAGGTTTATAATGACCTAGAGATGTCTAGGAGGAATTAGAGGATTGGTGAGTGTATTAAACACACCAAAATCATGGTATGAGGAATGTAAGACTTGTGCAAAAATCTGGAGGAAATGATGTATAATGCTTTGAGATGATTTAGGTATGAACTAAGAGTAGAACAATGAGAGTTTCGGGAAGTTTGTGTAAGAGGTGGTGATGTTAGTGGTGGACTAGTAAGGTTTAGTTTAAATGGTAATGTGTGGACTTGGGTGATGGAAGTGAAAATTGTAGGAGAATGTTGTAAGTCATCAAGGAAAATGACTAGAAACGTATAAGAGTGTATGATCATGAGAATGGTGAGCAAGTTGCATAAAAGAGGTGGAAATGTCTAAGGAGGGTGTTGCATGGTCAAGGTAAATGAAGAACAATGTCAAGGTGTTAAGGTAATGGAAAGAAATGTATAAGTAAGCTCAAGAGTTTAGGAGTGATGAGTAACAAATGAAAAGAAGAGAAATTGTGCATGGACATGTAAGATGGCCTTGGAAGGTTTAACAGGCAAAGATGGAGTGTAATGATGTTAAGGAGGAGTTATATGGGTTGAAAAGAAACACTTTGGTTAGTTGAAGTTTTAGACAAAATGTACATGTTGGAAATATGAGGAATTAATTTACAAGTGTTAGGAATTTCTTGCAAGAATTGAGAAAAAGGTTGGAGTGATCTTTGGAGGTTATTTTAATGAGTTTGGAGGATGATTAAAGGTGGGTTTAAGGGTCTAAATGATGTTAGAACACATTAGGAGGCTTTAGGAGAAGTTTGGTGAAGATTTAACAATTTTTGGACATTGTCGGGCGTCCGCCCAGAGGTCCACCCAAGTTTGGTCGGACGGCCTCTGTTAGACCCAGTGAAGGGTTCTGGAACGGTCCGACCCAGAGACTTGGCTCGTACAGGTGAGGCTTTAAACGGAAAATTACTGGAATGGTCCGACCAGTTGGTTGGTCGGACGGTGGGTCGGACGACCTTAAGATTTAAAAAAAACCCTAAGAGAGTTTAGTGGTATTAATGGTACCCCAATAAGAGGGCAATGATGATTAGAGGTATAAAGACCTAAGGATTAAGTTAAGTATAAACTTAAAAGTTTAAGGTTAAGTTTGTAAGATTAAGTTGTAAGACTTAAGAGGTGTTAGGTGGGGATCATTAAGGGTTAAGTAAGTTAAGTAAGATAAGTAAGTTGAAGTGTAGTGATTAACAACCTAAAACTGAATGAATGTTTTAGGACTTGGAAATTGGACTCCGGAAGAGATTAAGCAACCGAACGACCAACGGTGAACGGTACAGTTCTTCTTGTGACCTGCTTGCTAACGAGGTGTCCCTCGGCTTGTTTGCTATTTGTTTTTGTGTGCTCACTAAACAAGATAAAGCATGCAACCTGAACATTATGTTATTGTATAGTTGTGTGATGTTTGAAAACTAACACAATACCGTGAGAACTTACTAACCAACGTTTAGTAAGGAATTGAGTGAGACTAAGGAACGCTCCCTAATTTAGTTTGTTATAAACCGAAAGAGGTTAACCAACAACATGGTCTTGAGACTACTACTAACTGGAACTTAAGGGGGAGTGAGGAACCCGGGACTGACTCCGGTCATGCATGCTAAGGAAAGGGGGTCGGTATCTATAGCAGATTCGACTTCCGCTTAAGGACTTGTCTTCGGACTTGTTGCCTAGGGTCAGTTGCTGGCTCAGCTACGTTGGACACAGTCCAAGGTAGGTGGCATTAAGATGGTGCGGTAGGATCACCTAAATCCTAAATTATAAGATAAGTTGTTTATTCAACCAATGGAGTTAATAGCTCATTGGCTAGGGTTGCTTTTGACCCGACAAAAATAAACATTGAGGTAAGATACAATCATTTCTAATTGAAGAGTGGTTTGTATTCTAAGATTAAGATAAGGTTGAGATAAGTTACAACCATTCCTTTTTAAAGGATGGTTTTATTATAAGACTGAGATAAGCTACATCCACTCCTTTTTAAAGGATGGTTGTTTTCTAAGGCTAAGATAAGACTATATTGAGGTAAGATAAGGATGGACTAAGATTAAGAGGGAACATTACTTAAGTAGTTAAATAAAAACTCTCTAATTAAGGGAACGCATTTAAGTCGTTCGTTATGTTTGAACTTTGATTGTTCATATTTGGTTTGTTGTTTACTGCACTTTTTATTATGTTGTGCATCTAATCAACCTCCATGCTATCGACAATTAGTCGTCGTAGCCACGTTAGCTTGGGGGCCATGAGAGGATCGTACCAGCATTCGTGCTGACCCCCTTTGGGGGCTGTTTTTACTACACAGGTGAACATCAGGAGGCGGCCGTCGCGAGAGTAAGAAGGGGGTACAAGTGTTACGGGTTAAGTGTGGCCTACGAGTTGTGCATGTACACTCGTATGGCAATTGAGTTAGTATGATGTATAGGATGTGAGGGGATTGTAAGAAGGAAATGTATTTGGTTAAGGTCGTTATGTACTAATGTTCGGTATATTCTGTAGTCAGACCGTGGCAAGGTCCTGGAGTGTAAAGAATTTCGCTGTGACATGTATATTTATATGCTGTTAAGTTGCGAGACCACATTTGGATTGAGTTGGGGTGGTTACAAAAAGTGGTATCAGAGCATTTCCGCTCTGAAGACAAGGATTACCGAACTTAGGAGAATACAGAGGTTAGTTTGAGTTATGGGTTAAGGGTTGAGTGATAGAGGAGAGGTGCGTTAGTTAGGACTTCCCGGTATTTACCGGATATCCATAGTACCTAGACCCGCCCTCCACATCCCTAACCCTGAATATGTGGAACAAACGCCAGAGAGAAGAAAGCCTTCTCTTACTCGGGAAAAACCTGATCTGGCAGTTACTTAACAAGCAATACGAGAAACATCTTGTTAACAACAGTTTATGAGAACTTGAACGTTTTAACTGGGCACAGCGGTGAAACAGGCGATACCAAGGGAATTCTACCAGTAAGGGAACGGAAATTACCGGCAACATGGGTCGACATGCTACACAGTCGAGTTACCCCACCATACCAATGAAAAGAAAAGCACTACGAGTGCAATGGAAAGGAAGAGATAAGCGACATGAGTACCGGACAGTGATCCGAGTGAGCATGATAGTGGAATAGTATAAAGCATAAGAGTTGTGATTACTGGAAAGTCCAGTTAGGAACGGGAACTCCAAACCCCATACAATGAAGAAGGTTACAAGCCTGGCCGACATAACGCTGATAACGGTAGAAACTTATACAATTTTATACCGGAATAGGACTACGATGTAGTGCCTAAAGGAGAACTATCACTTAGTAACCGTGACAAAATACGTGAAGACGGGAGCGAGGATTAAGACATAAGTAAGTAACGAGGGGTTCCCTCAAAAAAAGAGGAACACCCTGACAAATGACAGTACTGTCAAAACAACCAGGAAACTGCCGGATGGCTAGTTATCCTAAATAAGCGAACGTCGAAGGAGTCCCGAGGACTACCAAAGATAGGGAAACTAGGTGGAAGTACCACTACCGACGCACACGGTACCGGAAGCTCATCTTGCATGGCGCACTTGCCATAGCAAGTGCTACCACGGTTAAGCTACACGGAAAGCCATCATGGCGAGATGACCGAACGCTACGATTGTAGTACACACTAATACCGGATTGTAAATCCATAAGAATAGAAGAATAAGACCTTGGAAAGGCCCGACGGCCTGACCATGATGAAATGAGGTGACACACCAATCAGCCGGGAGCGGAACTTGGACGAAATATTAAACCATATGAATATTAGCAACAGTACAACGTACTATGACAATAACAACCGACAGTGCGGTAAGAACACAAAACCCGGATCTCAAAGAGGAACCTAAGAGATCGCTCAATAATCCCAGCAAAAACACTACGTAAGTAATAACATACAAGGGATGTATTATAAGATACGATTGAGACTGTTGAAGCAACGAATTCCAACGAAAACGGGATAAGACTCCCAGAGTGACCAATAAGAATACCAATAACAACATTCTTCAATGAAGATGTTGGAAAACCCAGAAAACAAGGATAAAAGAAATAAACGTAAGCTATAACCTACTAAGGATTAAAGTCGTACAACCCTGGGAAAGGAAAGCTCAGAGGACTACCCCCACAGAGAGGGCATAGTCGAGCCGAACAAACTGATGAATGACAGTTAATACTGTTTGTTTAACTCATTAACACCCAAGTATGATTGATCATCAACAGGTGGCATAGTCAACGGAAGTTGAACGAAGCGTTGAGATGGAAGTATAAGATGACAGGATGATATCCAACTTGGACACCGTAAGGCAAACGCCTAATACGAACCTAACCTTGATTGCTAAAAGACATAAGTCTAGTAAATGACAGTATTGTCAGAGACACTAAGTAACCCCAAATCACCTGAATAAACTCCCATAGCAGGAAGCAGGATGCAGCGACTTATCTTGAAACCCGATACTACATTCAATATGTAACCTAACGGTGGATAATGTTCAAGAAAAAAAAATCTATAAGGATGACCTACAGATGAGTAAGAGTACAAGTAATGGACTGAGGCCTTAAGCACTAAGAGCCTACGAGCCAAGGATGTTAACCACATCAGAGCCCGAGGCGCAGTAAGTTGTAAGAGAACTTATTTAAGCCAAAAGGAACTACAATTCGTAGATATGAACGATTACCAAACCTATAACTTAGATTGTGGAAAATATTGCCAGGAAAAGGCACCAATGAGAATAATGAGATAGTACATTGGCAGGGGTGGAGAACGAACCATGCCTTTTAGGGTGGGGATACCTCTCCTTGTTGTGAAGCCATGAGTGGGAATAAACCCCTCAAAAAGGCTTTCACTTGTTAGAGATATAATATGCTTTTGTTAGAGAATGGAAACCGTAACTTTGAGATTACCTTAGAACATACCGAATACACTTGAGTAATAAGAAAGGCTGCAGAGACAGACCTCATATCCAACACCCAGGATTTAGGAATCAGTAATCGTTAGAGATAAACATTGTGAGTGCACGTTATGGCACATCAAATGACCAATGCTCAGAAAGCTTGTGATTCAGTGGATGACTTCTTCAGGAACCGGTTGAATTACATGGTAAACAACATCATCAGGATGAAAGAATGCGGGAGAAATTAGTCTACTTATGAACCTGAGATTGAAGCAGAACACTTTCGTATTAAGAGATAACCGTTTTACAGCACGGTATGACAACCGCCAAACACCGGAATTAAAGAAACTCCCAGTGTGTTTACACCAAGAAGGGATTGAGTATAAGGTAAGACATTAGAATAAGTGAGTAAGAGGTTGCACCATCAATGGGCAACATGGTAAGGGCCAACTACCACGGTAGTAGTGGTCGTGAGTACAGTAGTTATATAAGGGGGATTAAGTCATGGTGCGCGGTAAAGCGACCATTAGGTATGAGCCGTCAAATACTGACACAGAGGCAATGAGATTTATGAGTTAAGACCAATATAAGTAAGGAAATAAGATGGTAGACGAACTGAGCATTGATGCCAGTAGTCTGGACCTGGTTAGGTAAGATTACACAGGAAGCACACAACCCATTCCTTAAGGAACTGGAAGTGCATTCCTAGTAGAATGAATATGAGAAAGAAGATAAGAGGCTCTATGGAAAGAGACCTAAGCAACTAAGAAATAGAGTCAATACGGAATACAGAAAGGAGCTAGAGCATACCATACCCAAGAACACAGTAAATGGATTTCCCTTGATTAACTTCAAGAAGAACAATAAATGTTATTATGGAACGATGAAAGAGGAGATCGACAACAAATACTTCATAATTAGCAATAGCTAAACGTGTGACGGACACTATGAGTTTACTAAAACGAGACGTGGGACGACTGCACCCCACAGGGGCTTGCAGGCCCGACACGCTCATTTATGAGTTAGTTGGGTAAGTAGTAATGTACCAGTAAGGTACCCCATGCATGTAGACGAGTGGTGTAAGGAACACGGGAAGTAATCGACTCTGTACCACGGATAACGACGCAAGATCAGACAAGAGCAGCCATTACCACAAACAGTCGAAGAGAAGAATTCAGTTGAACCAACAACACAAGGGAATCAGAGAACAAATATTTAAGGACTATGAAGTGCGAAGAGCACAGATTGATAAGCACAGACATTGGACATGTCTTAAAGTGTTAAGGATAAGACTGTAAAGCGCAATAAGCACTAAACAGTAGTTTCAGATTAAGGGTCATCCTCAGGCCAAAGGTCAGTTGGAGAGAACAATTTAGACATTCGAGAAACCATTAAGAATACAAACATTAGATCTCCAGGGAGATTGGATAGACGAGCTACAACTCATCAAGGCCGTGTTATATAAAGATAACACGTGACCATTGAGGGACCTTTAGTGCTAAACCATAAGCACGCAGGAGAAAGATATACAATACTGTAAAAGGATAAGCGAGACAGTTAAGCCTAAGACCATCAGAGTTGTGCAGCGGAAGCTAGCAGATCACTACCTTTGAGATTAGACCAAACTAAGTTAAGGAAATGGTATAAGTACCGTTAAGAAACCTCGATACAGAGACTAAGTCATTTCTGATCGAATTATAAGTAAGATAGATGACATGGAAGCTAGAATGCTTGGTGAGAATTAGACATCTTGAACTTATGTTCAAGGATGATATAATGTTGATTACGTGGGCGTAATCCATTTTAAGGGGGGTAGAGCGAAATCGCTTAGCGTATGTTTGTGTACTGTATATAAACTACGGTGTGCATAGCACAAAATAATTTGAGAATATGTTTTACATAAACATTTTGAGATAAATTATGGTTATTGCGCACAGAAGATGTGAATACCATACATATTAAGTACCTATCTTGTTAACTCCGGTGTGAGTTCAAGTTAAGAGAATTAAGGAAGAGGATTATGGAGACTTAAGAAATAAGGAATATTTGGGATATGAGTCGATATGGAAGTATGTGTGAGATAAGAATAAGATAACATTATGAGATACTATTTGACATGAGTATAATGAAGAAGATAGTAATGCTATAAGATATAAGATGGTGAGAAATGGTATAAGATTGATATAGAACTTAGTAGGAATTTAAGTCTTGATGGTAATTACTAAGAGGAATTGGGAATGTAGATGGACTGAGTCCACACCTTGGAGATGTAATGATTACGACTAGAATCACTAAAAGATAAAATTGGAATGAGTGAATTATTTGATGTTTGAAAATGACGTGGGAGGTGGAACTTGACTTTCTAGGGATCAAGGGAAGTCGAACACAAATTGGGTGGAAGGATAGTTCAACACTGATGCTGATCACATCAGGGTTGGATGATTCCTGAAACTCCCTGCCAGTGGTCACAATTAAATCACGCTAAGGATAGAGTTAGTATAAAACGAAATTGGAGTTGCTTGTATTTTAATTAGAGGAATTATTCCTCACATGACCTCTTAAAAAGGATTACCTTTTTAGAGTCTCGCCCATGAAGTCGAGGACGCACGAGCCTTTGTCTTCGGACCGGTGACATGGGGAGAGCAGAGTGTTTTGTATTTTGGCCCATGGTGACGAGGACGAATGAGCCATTGTCTACGGACCGGTGACATGGGAGAATACGTTGGAAATTATGTAAATGTTTTAATCATCAAAAGAAACAAAGAGAATTTTGAGTGCTATACATGCTTAAGCATGTTGTGTGATATTTAAGTATAAGAATATGGCGGATCTAACGATCCAATGAGTTTAAGTACATAAGTATGATCTATATGATCTATGGAATGAGGTAAGACATGTATTCTAATAAACATCAAATTACGATTTAGTAAGGCTAAAATATGCCTTAGAAATACCCCAAACCTAAGTATGCTAAGTAAACATCAAATTACGATTTAGTAAGGCTAAAATATGCCTTAGAAATATTGGTAGGCAATTTAAACCAAGGAAAACACAGGAAAATGCCTTAAGGGCAATTTGGGCAAAAACGTGCTCTAAGCTTGGAGTGACTTTGATTAGCACCCAAATACCATTATAAGACTTTAGTAATATGATAATGGACATTTTAAATCAATTATAAAAGAAAACCAAGCTCAAAAACAAGCTTAAACACAAAATGTGCTTTAAGACTCCTTAAAGCACCTTTTGAGAAATTGTCTTAGAATGAGTTTTGAGTGGCTAAATGTCCATCATTACTCTTAATCAACATGTGTACTAATTAGTATCACATTAGGAAGCCTAAATCAATGGGAAATCAAAAATTTTAGAAATATGTGCACTAATTTGTGAATAATGCCAAATAGTGACTAGTTTAAGTTTTAATCAATATAAGTCAATTAGTTGGTCAACCAAGACCATAAATATCTTGGTTATCAAGAGGGGGCGGTTTTCTAAGGATGAGTCACCATAGACTTCATCAAATAAGGAAGAAAAGAAGAGATAAGTAAAAGGAGTTACTATTTACCTTTATAAAGCAAATATCTTATATTAGCCTATTTCCTTTCATTTCTTTCTTCCACTCTTCTTCCCACAGTTTTTCTTCTCTTATCTTGCTCCAAAACCGAGAGAGCTCCATCCATGGTGCTCCACCTTCAATTGCTCACCAAGTGTTCATCTTTGCTCCAAATCAAAAAACCAAGTATAGATTTCTCTTAGTTAGGCCAAGACCTATCTTCCTATCTTCTCAAATCCTTCAAAGCTCAAGTTTGGTGCCATGAGAAAACTCCATTGATGGAGGAAAATCAAGTTTGAAGAGCCCATTTGGTTCTCCATTCATTCAAGGTAAGGAAATGTAAGAAGAAAAACCATGTTTCCATCATTTCTTCTACATGGCCGAAAATTACCTTCTCATGGAGCCTTGTTTTATCCATTATTCTAGCTTGATTCAATTCTCCAAGGGCTAGAGGAGGTCCTTCTTGATTCATATCCAAGCCTATCTTAAGACCCCAAGGTAAAACATTCATTTCAATACCTTAGAGCACATTTTTAACCTAGGGTTGACTCCTTAAAGATAATTTATTAGCACTCATGAGAGCCAATGTATATTGATTAGAACATTGGCAAGGGAAATTTAAATGGTGGCCGAGATTTCCAAGGGAAGAAGCCTAAGGAAGAAATTGAGAGAAACTTGAGAAAAATAAGGTAAAATACTTACCTAATGGTGGTTTAAGTTTTAAGGAATGAGTTTTAGATGAGTACCAATGTAGCCTAGAGCTTACACTATGTAATGGGTTATATAACCTAGGAAAAACAATTTGAACAAGCTTATGAACTTGTGATTAAGGAGCCAATGGGAATGAGTTAGTTATATAAGTTAAGGTGGATTTTAAGAGCATTATAATTGCTATGAGATTGATGGGTGTATTTGCAGGTTGAAAGCTTTTATATGTGGGAAATTCAGTGTTTAAGTTTAAGTTATTAAGGGCCTAAGAGCCATGCCATTTAAGAGCCTTAGTGCTATGCAATTTAAGATTATTGCAATATATTGAGTTTTGTTGTGAATGAGTTTGGTTTGGGTGATGAGTTATGATGAGAAAGAACTTGATGTGTGTGAGATGGTTGAATGAGGAAAATAATGTGTTTGGGCATGATAAGATATGATAAGCGAGAAATACATCTACTTTTAGGGCTTTAATTCTTCCTATTTTCATAGCAATTTGTGTCGTATTTCTCACTTATCATATAATTTTCCTAGATTTATGTTTTGATATGAATTGATATATTTTATGTGTTAAATGTAGGAAAAAGGAATGTAAATGGATAGATAATCTCATGAGCTTTCTAACGCAACAAACGGCGAGTAAAACGGACTTATAACGAAGAATCTGGAGCCGGTTGAAGATTGCAGTCCACAACTCATGAGGAGAGGCGGACAAGGACAGACAGAGGAGTCCGCCTCCTTTCGCGTGGACAAGAGAGGCGCAGGACGGACAGAGGCGTCCGCCTCCTTTCGCGCGGACAAGAGAGGGCAGAGGCGTCCGCCTCCTTTCGCGCGGACAAGAGAGGGCAGAGGCGTCCGCCTCCTTTCGCGCGGACAAGAGAGGAACGGAGGCGCATAGACAAATACACTTGTCCGCTTGATTTTGCGACGTACACGGAGCGGACACGCATGCGGACAAGAGGATCAGCGCACCAAAATCCAAATTTCGACGCGAATTTTCCTTTTCGTTCTTCTTGCCGACACCGCACTCTGCTGCTACTTCATTGCACGGCCCTACCGCAATTCACTCACGCGTGATGCCGCCTCTGCAATCAATTGCCGCCCTCTGACTGCGATTTTCACGGATCGACTCACCAACTGCACCGCCCCTGACTACTCCGTTGTTTGCTTCTTATTCCCTCAGCCTATAAAAACCCACGTCCTCCCTCAGTATTAATCATCCCTTCTAAAATCCAAAGTTCACCATCAGCTCTCCGGAGCACTCGCTCACCACGTACGTTCACCAACACTTCATTAGCTCTCCGGAACATTTATCACCACACGACCACATTCAATTCTCTTCTCCCCGTTTTCTCCATTTTTATTTGTTTTTCCACTACACCACATCACTGCCATTAATTAGTATTATTATTACCGACGACGTGGATACAGAGGCGGAGCTAGGATTCAGAGTCAACTTGCTAACTGAAGTTTTCTCTACCCTTTCTCTTATTTTGTTAAAACGTTGTTTATATATAGTTATGTTTAATTAATAAATTCAAGCCCTCCCAGGTTTGGGGTGCGAGCCTATTTTATATAATTATGTTATGTTAAGCTTTCCACTATGATTTTATCTAAAGTAGTAGTTTAATTCCAGTTCTTGATCTGCTTTAATTCTCTGATCAATTATTAAAGCAATCTTGTAGTTTTCTAATCAACACGCGAGCTAGATAGTAAACAAGACATAGGAATTAAACCTGATTAACAGCTAGAAGCCTGATCCGGCCTATAGGTTAATTAGTCTCAAATAGAAGCTGTTCTTTATGCGATTGGTTGTGTCCGGATTAGAGCATTAGTCTGCTGCTAGTTCTAGCAACTGGTTAGGGTTCGTTAGATTTAGTCGTCAACGAATTATTTATAGTTTCTGAGTTTATTACTTATGGTAAAGTTTATATTAATATAATTGAATAAATAGGTGAGCAGAACAACCTAGGATGTTTTCTTAAAAAGACAAAAAGATTAATAATTTCTATTTTTTTATTTTGTTTCATTTTAATTGTTTTATTATTATTTTGTTTAAGTTAAGTTTGTAATTATTTCTTCTCCTTAAAAAATGATAAAATCGATTTATTAGAAGTCTCAGTAAATTTAATCCACTTTCAGTTATCCACAGCGAGGTCCCCAAGAGTACGACAACTCCACGAATCCACTATCCCGCAAAACGATTAGGTTCACTGCCTAAGTGGTAGAAGTAGTCACATATTTCTCCACCAAGTTTTTGGCGCCGTTGCCGGGGACCTCCAGCGGTTAATTGATAGTTTTTAAATTTTATTGGGATTTCTATTTTTATTTACTTTTATTTTATTTTCGCTTTATTTAATTTTACAAAAAAAATTCTTGTATTTCTATATTATTTCTTATTTGTTTTTCTATCTAGTTAATTTTGTTTATTATTTTTCTTTTCTGTTTCCATTTCTTTTCTACTTGGTATTTTTATTTTTGTTTTTATAGGATAATTACTGACAATGGAGAGCAGCCACGATGAGGTGAGAAGATTGTTGATCAATCTGGAATGGACACAAGTGCAAGAGGAAATATCCTCATATCAAAGATTGGTCAAGGATTATCAACCACCTCAACCATCAAATCGAGAGCCGTATTGGTGGGAAGTCAACCAGGCTAACGCACAATACAACGAAGCTCAGTTAGGGTATTACTACTTCAATCAGAACGAGCAGCAATCTACACAAGGGCCAGATGAATTCCTCCCAAGTATGGTCGAGCCACCAGAAGAAATTCCAGTGGTGACTCCAAGGAGTGAAGAGCAAACTGAGCCAGATATTCATGACGCAGCAAGTTCTGATGAGGAAATAATGAAACTTCTCAAGACATTTTTCTCCGACGCCGAGTTGGAGCAGATGTCCAAGAGTTACATTTCTCCTCCATCCCCATCCCCAACACAAGAGGAGCAATTAAAATATGAAGATAAGTTGTCTGAGCCGGTCTGCGAGCTTGAGAAAGGTGATCCTATTGAGCCTCACCTACCGGAAGAGGAAATTTACATCCTCGAATCTGAGGAAGGAACACCACTACCACCGGTCTCTCATCAACTTCCATCCTGCCTCCATAAGCCTCAACAACGGGAGGAGGATGTTTACATCCTCCAATTTGAGGAAGAAAAGCCAATCACACCTGGTTTCCTGTTAAAACTACGCTACCGGCAGTACCTCCTCAAACACTAGGTTTTGTGGAGTATTCATTTTCCAAATATATATGCCGAAGCAACATTTTGTTTTGATCCAAGTGGTTTGCTTTTAATTATTACTAACTTCGTTTTCCTGGCGAAGATATTATCTACTTTTATTTTTGATCCAGGATAACGAAGCGATAGTCTAGCCAAAGACTAAAACTACGGGCAGCTTACTGGGAGACAACCCAGTGGTTAAACTTTATTATCCTATTATTATTATTATTATTTTAATTTTGCACCCCACATTATTTCTATATTATGTTTTTCAAAAAAAAAAAAATTTAAACAAAAATTTTCAATTAATAGGGGAGCATATGGTTTTATTTTATTTATGATTTTCTTTTAATTTTAATTTTTAACAAAAAGAAGTGGACATGGTGTCTATGCTTTCATGCAACGCTTTTTAGCGTTTATTTTTGGTAGTTTGCAAGTGTGTGCAGACAATATGTTTATCATGGAATCTGAAGAACTCCAAGGCTGGATACTTGCTTGAACGCAAGTGTGAGGAACGCTACTACCCCCATTTTTCGTACTTAAGTGTGAGGAAGGACACCTTCCTCAATCTACGATATCAGGGGAGTTTCAGTTTCTTTATTTTAAATGTTTGTGTCCAGTCTATCACGCTTAATGGCTATTATTATATCAGTCCATGATTGTCCTGAATGAAATTCTTCATGAGTCTGGCATATTTTGAAAGGTCTTTTCTTGATTATTTTATGAACAATGAGGACATTGCTCCTCTTAAGTGTGAGGAAGTTTAGACCTTTCCCTGAAAATATGCCAGTTGCACTTAATGCCACACATGTTTTTAATTGTCTTCTTGCATTGAGGGAATCACTGCTCTGAGTGCTTATAAATGTTAAATTCTTGGGTGACAATTTTTGCATAAATTTTGAAGTGAAGCCAGGTGACCACCTCAAGAATCTTTCTGCTTTAGGTTGTTTGTATATGTAGTTTTATTCAAATGAATCTGTTTTCCCAAAAATTTGGTGGATTAAGTTGATTGGGGAAACTGAATTAGTTTATCTTGGGATTTTGGAAATGATATGAAAGTTTGGAATGAAAGGATAAGGCAAGGTACTCCGCTGATCAAAAATTTTCCTAACAAAAGCAGGCCTCGTTTATCCGGTTATTAAGTCCTAGGGGTGCCTTAACACCTATCTACCTAAGGTCTCGTGATCTGGGATAGTTGGCCCAACACCGTTACAAGGATAGAGAGAAAAGTCTGGGTTGCGAAAAAACTCTGCAATTCGCAATTTTTCAATTGTGTTGTATATATTTCTTGAAGAAGAATGTTTTTGCATACGAAAAGAGTTAATTGCAGTTTAATTTTTGTTTTTGATCATGAGTATGTGGTGTTGAAAGGTATCGCGGAATAAGGTGTTACTTCACACCCCTTGTCATCCAAAGGTTAAAGGAAAGAAATGGTGGAAGATCCTAAGTTAATCTACATTCAGATTTTGTAGTCTAGCTTATCCATGCTTTAAAAAAAAATTATTCTTCTTCACTGTTTGCGAAAACCTACAACCAGGAGCAGAACTATTCTTTTGATTGTCACTTTGCTTGCTCTGTTTTGCATCTGTTTAATCCTGAGGTTTAATACTACGGCCTTAGAGATATATTTATTCTCTATTTGCTTGAGGACAAGATACTAGAGAAGCTATGGCGAAATTTTTGTAGAAAATAAGTGCTTAGGTGATGGTGGTGAATTAATATGACCTAGGATTTACTAGGAGTCATACAAAGGAATTTGAGTGGAAATGAGTTAACTAAGGAGTTCTTGAGGTTTAGAATTACCTAGAGTTGTATAGGAGGAATTAGAGGATTGGTGAGTGTATTAAACACACCAAAATCATGGTATGAGGAATGTAAGACTTGTGCAAAAATCTGGAGGAAATGATGTATAATGCTTTGAGATGATTTAGGTATGAACTAAGAGTAGAACAATGAGAGTTTCGGGAAGTTTGTGTAAGAGGTGGTGATGTTAGTGGTGGACTAGTAAGGTTTAGTTTAAATGGTAATGTGTGGACTTGGGTGATGGAAGTGAAAATTGTAGGAGAATGTTGTAAGTCGTCAAGGAAAATGACTAGAAACGTATAAGAGTGTATGATCATGAGAATGGTGAGTAAGTTGCATAAAAGAGGTGGAAATGTCTAAGGAGGGTGTTGCATGGTCAAGGTAAATGAAGAACAATGTCAAGGTGTTAAGGTAATGGAAAGAAATGTATAAGTAAGCTCAAGAGTTTAGGAGTGATGAGTAACAAATGAAAAGAAGAGAAATTGTGCATGGACATGCAAGATGGCCTTGGAAGGTTTAACAAGCAAAGATGGAGTGTAATGATGTTAAGGAGGAGTTATATGGGTTGAAAAGAAACACTTTGGTTAGTTGAAGTTTTAGACAAAATGTACATGTTGGAAATATAAGGAATTAATTAACAAGTGTTAGGAATTTCTTGCAAGAATTGAGAAAAAGGTTGGAGTGATCTTTGGAGGTTATTTTAATGAGTTTGGAGGATGATTAAAGGTGGGTTTAAGGGTCTAAATGATGTTAGAACACATTAGGAGGCTTTAGGAGAAGTTTGGTGAAGATTTAACAATTTTTGGACATGTTCTGGTGGCGTCCGACCCAGGGGTCCGACCCAAGTTTGGGTCGGACGGCCTCTGTTAGACGCCAGTGAAGGGTTCTGGAACGGTCCGACCCAGAGGACTTGGGTCGGACATGGGTCGGATAGGTGAGGCTTAGAAGACGGAAAATTACTGGAATGGTCCGACCCAGTTGGTTGGGTCGGACGGTGGGTCGGACGACCCTTAAGATTTAAAAAAAAAACCCTAAGAGAGTTTAGTGGTATTAATGGTACCCCAATAAGAGGGCAATGATGATTAGAGGTATAAAGACCTAAGGGATTAAGTTAAGTATAAACTTAAAAGTTTAAGGTTAAGTTTGTAAGATTAAGTTGTAAGACTTAAGAGGTGTTAGGTGGGGATCATTAAGGGTTAAGTAAGTTAAGTAAGATAAGTAAGTTGAAGTGAGTTAAGTGATTAACAACCTAAAACTGAATGAATGTTTTAGGAATTGGAAATTGGACTCCGGAAGAGATTAAGCAACCGAACGACCACCGGTGAATGGTACAGTTCTTCTTGTGACCTGCTTGCTAACGAGGTGTCCCTCGGCTTGTGTGCTATTTGTTTTTGTGTGCTCACTAAACAAGATAAAGCATGCAACCAGAACATTATTGTAACACCCCATCCAACAACAAACACATAATAACATCCTGCAGCGGAAAATATACTACTTCACATTACTTAACTTGATGGTGTTACACGCCGTTAACCACCCACGTGGCTAACAAGGCTATTACATAAACATTGTACCGGTCTGATGGACTAGATTCCCGAGTGACTACACATCACTATCCCTTTCCATTAACAACAACATACACATACCTTCCAACTGTACCGAGTATTTACAAACTGATGCCGATAACAATTTTGGTCTTACTACACCTACCGTATATATATACAACTTAAATGATTACCCATGTACAACGACTACCCCGTCCTACTCTCGAACGGCTCCCAGCTCCTTGTACCTGAAATAGGAAAAGAAGAGAAAGGGTGGCCCCCAAGGGGCTCAGCACCTTTGCTGGTATGGTAATCCCGTAGCCCACATGCTACCGGGCCACGCACAACTAATTGTCGTCTTAGCATGCGGTTGATTATATTTAAATCATGCATGTACTATAAACACATAACACTTAACATTTCGCCTCAATGGGCTCAACAAACAGATAACACATCCTTACTTGGTAAGTCACTCATGGTATTCATAACCCCTAAAGTGTTTCTCCTCTAATGGAGCTACTTCCTTAATAGACGACAACTACTCATTAATCGGGTTATCCTTAAACGCCTCTTATCACAAACTGGGATTCATATCCATGATCCCCATACTCCACATTTTACAAAATTTAACATTCATCACATAACAACACATAGCCACACTTTCCACGTTTCAACGTGCACATAATAACATCGCAATAGATATTGCATCATAATAACAATATATAACATAACGGGTACGGTTCCCTTTTATGAACCGGCCCAAACATAGTCAGTTCACTTGTAGCCTAGAGAATGTTGCCAGTCTCATGATAAGCTCATTACATAACTCGTTACCGTCTCGTTAAATGAACGGATAACTTAACACAAGGTGTCTCGGATATAGTGATCCAAGCACACCGAACAAACATAACATAGTATGCCCATGTGGCCCGACGTGAGTCAGTAAAATAGCCTTGGTTAAGCTAAAGGGAAGGTTGGAAACCAAATTGGAAAACAACCATAACATACAGAGAGGATCGAACCTGATGTGACAATGACCCCCATACTCACACGCGTGGCCGGAACAGACCGGACTCCTCACTTCCCCCGTTAGCACTTGTTAGAAGTTCAACATTGAACTTAATTAAACAATCACAACATTGGGATAAGTCTTGTTAGACACACGCACAAGGGAAGGGAGAGACATACATTCACACCCAAACATCACACACAAACATCACATAGCTAACTCACGCATAATCGTGGTCAGAACGTTCCTTATGTCGGGAACGTTATCACCGGATACCGTTCTCTCACGTTTACCTAATAGTGGTTAACTAGCCCTTCAAGCGCATTCGAGGTTACCGGTATCGACACGTAAACATACAACAACAAGTAACGACTGTAAACTCGTTTCATGATTTATCTTAGAATGTGGCAAACACACAGAAAAACACATTGGCATACAAGCCGGTGTAATCCGGTAGGACACAGGTTGCAAGAAAACCATACCTGTCACCGGAGTCCACTTTATCATGTCCACTTATGTTCCTCGAGCAATTCTCGAACAACTGATAACATTACATGTACTTTTATTAACATCGGGGTAACATGATTGTTTAAAGTCTAATGCTTATAACTTATCCCCGTTGACTTAGTTACATAACTTCACATTTTAACTTGTTTTACTTTTACATTTTAATACAACTTTTCCCTCACCAAATTGTCATTATAACTCACTTAACATGTCCTTAACAATCTTATAACATCATTACTTAATGATCCCCATCATCCTATAACCTTAAACAATGTTTTTGGTCCGACCGACCTTACCGACCGACCTTACACAAGGTCGGTCCATTCCAGAACACATTACCGTCAAAATTTCTACTCCGACCGACCTTGTAAGTTCGGTCCTATGTTTGGTCCATTCCCGAGAGTTTCTTCCCTTTGAAAATTCAGGCCCGACCGAACTTGTAAGTCCGGTCCCAAGTTCGGTCTGTTCCAGAGACTCAAACCGTACTAAAATCCATGCCTGACCGACCTTGCAAGTCCGGTCCCCAAGGTCGGTCCATTCCAGAAACTCCTTCCGGTAGTGTAAACTGAGCTCGACCGACCTTGGCAAGTTCGGTCGCAAGGTCGGTCGGCTCCAGACCTTTGTTTCTACAATCCCATTTGACTCCAAATTTCTCCTAAGGCCTCCTAATGTTTTCTAACATCATTTGGTACTCTTATATCCTCATACAACACCCATGAAACTCATCATCTAACATCTTAAGCACTTACTCATTCCAAACCGAAATTCCTAACACTTATGATATTTTCTCCTTGGTTCTCTAAGTGGTATTTCACCTATAATGACCACTATACCAAGGTGTTTCCTCTACACTTAACTTCATCTCTCAGACACACTCATTGAATTCCTAGAACTTCCAAGATAATACCTAAATCCTTGTATCACTCTAAATCACCTTAATACATGTTTTCTTCCCTAGTAAAACACTTGTTCACCTTAACACTCCCTAGTTCACCAAAACTTGTTTAAATCACTTAGAACTTCTTATACATTTTCCAAATTTTGCCATAGCTTCTCTTGTATATTCTCACATCCAAACACTTAGGTTTTTACCTTATTTCATTCAAGAACACCTAAAATCCATCAAGAGTATTCTCACACACAACACTTACCAATTCACACTACATCACATATAGTGCATAAACTTAAATTGCTTGGCACTTAGGCCCTTAAATAAACATGGCTCTTAGGCCCTTAAATTGCATAAACCATAAGCACTGAATTTCCCACATAAATAATGCCTTGACCTGCAAATACACCCAACATACATATGCCCTTAATAAACTCCTTGAGAGCATTTCACTAGCTCATTTACCATTGGCTCCTTAGGTATTTTATTAAGCATATCAAGCTCATTTCCTAAGGCATTTAAACTACATTGAGATAGCATATTTACCTCTTATCCTCACAAACTTCTTTCTTGTTTCCTTGACTAAATTGGTAAGGCTTTTAGTTGCTTGTCAACTTCTAAACATTATACAAATAATATAATGAGTATACAAGCTTTAGGCTTCATCTCATTGTAAACCCTAGTTACATATATTATCTTAACACATTAAGGTAATTGTTTTACCTTTGGAATTGGAAGAGAGCTTGAATAAGTATCAAGAGAGGACTCCTCCTAGCCCTTGGAAGATTCAAATGAAGCTAAAACAAGCAAGATAAAGACACCATTGTGAGGTGAATTTTCGGACAACACAAAACATGAAGGAAACATCATTTTTCTTTGAGTTTCCATACCTTGAAGCAAGAGAGATCAATAATATGTAGAAATATAAGCTCAAGCTCCTTCAATGGTGAATCTCCATGGCACCAAAATGGAGTTCTTGAAGATTTGAAAAGGTAGAAGTGTAGAGCTTGGTCTAACTAAGACAAATATGGTCTTAGAATTTGATTTGGAGCATGGAGTTGGATTTGGCAAGGAAATGAAGATGGAGAAGAGAGGTTACTATAGCTCATCATTTTTGAAGAAGAGAGGAGGGGATGAAGACCGTGCGAAATGAGAAGGAAGAGAGAATGAAAAGGTAAGTAGCTAGCTTAAGATATTTATTTGTTAAAAGCAAATAGTAACTTGCTTTATTCTTTATGTATTTATTTGATAAGTGCTAGCAAGGGTGGTGACTCACACCATGAAAACCGGCCCCCATTTAATAAGAAGGGTGTTTTGGTCTTTGTTGACTCATTTAATTACTTATACAAACATATGTTACAAACTAGCTTATTAAAGTCACTATTCTTAAAAACAAGACACATAGAAGTGAAATTTTTGATTTCCCATTTATATAGGCTTCCAAATGTGATACTATATAGTACACATGTTAATTAAAGAGTAATGATGGACATTTAGCCATTCAAAACTCATTTACAAGACAATTTTTCAAAAACGTGCTTTAAGACTCCTTAAAGCACTTTTTGTGTTTTAACTTGTTTTCAAGCTTGGTTTTCTTTGGTAATTGATTTAATATGTTCATTAACATATTTTTAAGGTATAGGCATGACCATTAGGTCTTATGCAAACTTATCCCAAGCTTAGAGCACATTTTGCTCTTATTGACTGTAAGGTATTTTCTTGTGTTTTGTTTGGTCTAACTGCCTACCAAAGTTTCCTAAGGACTTAATTTGCCTTATTAAATCATAATTGAATATTATTAAGTCTTGGTAGGCTCTTTGGGTCCTAACCAAGTTCACTCCTAGCTTAGAGCATGTTTTTGCTCAAACTGTATCTTAGTGCTTTATTGCATTTTAGTATGGTTTAAATTGCTCACTGATGTTTCTAAGGCACTTTTTAGCCTTTACATACCATAGTTTAATATTTAAACCACATATCAGGGTTTAGGGTATTTCAATTATGTTATTGTATTGTTGTGTGATGTTTGAAAACTAACACAACATACCGTGAGAACTTACTAACCATCGTTTAGTAAGGAATTGAGTGAGACTAAGGAACGCTCCCTAATATTAGTTTGTTATAAACCGAAAGAGGTTAACCAAAAAACATGGTCTTGAGACTACTACTAAATGGAACTTCAGGGGGGAGTGAGGAACCCGGGACTGACTCCGGTCATGCATGCTAAGGAAAGGGGGTCGGTATCTATAGCAGATTTGAATTCCGCTTAAGGACTTGTCTTCGGACTTGTTGCCTAGGGTCGGTTGCCGGCTCAGCTACGTTGGACACAGTCCAAGGTAGGTGGCATTAAGATGGTGCGGTAGGATCACCTAAATCCTAAATTATAAGATAAGTTGTTGTAACACCCCAACTCAATCCAAATGTGGTCTCGCAACTTAACAGCATATATATATACATGTCACAGCGGAATCCTTTACACTCCAGGACCTTGCCACGGTCTGTCTACAGAATATACCGAACATTAGTACATAACAACTTTAACCAAATACATATTCTTCTTACAATCCTCTCACATCCTATACATCTTACTAACTCAATTGCCATACGAGTGTACATGCACAACTCGTAGGCCACGCTCAACCCGTAACGCTTGTACCTCTTCTTACTCTCGTGACGGCCGCCTCCTGATGTTCACCTGTGTAGTAAAAACAGCCCCCAAAGGGGGCCAGCACGAATGCTGGTACATCCTCTCATGGCCCCCAAGCTAACGTGGCTACGACGACTAATTGTCGATAGCATGGAGGTTGATTAGATGCACAACATAATAGAAAGTGCAGTAACAACACAACCAAAATGAACAATCAAAGTTCACACACAATGAACGACTTAAATGCGTTCCCTTAATTGGAGAGTTAGTTATTTAACTCCTTAGGTTATATTTCCTCTTAAACTTAGTCCATCCTTATCTCACCTCAATCTTAATCTTATCTTAACCTTAGAAACAATCATCCTTTAATAAGGAGTGGATGTAGCTCATCTTAGTCTTAATAATACAAACCATCCTTTAAAGAGGAATGGTTGCAACTTATCTTAACCTTACCTTAATCTTAATCTTAACTTATTCTCAGTATCAAACCGTTCCTGGAGGGAATGGTTGTATCCTAAGTCCAAACCTAGGATTTAGGTGATCCCACCCACCGCACCATCTTAATGCCACCTACCCTGGACGGGAGTCCAGCGTAGCTGAGCCGGCAACCGGCCCCTAGGCTACAAGTCCGAAGACAAGTCCTTAAGCGAAGACGAATCTGCTATAGATACCGACCCCCTTTTTCCTAGCATGCATGACCGGAGTTCGGTCCCGGGTTTCCTCACTCAAGTTCCAGTTAGTAGTAGTCTCAAGATCATGTTTGTTTGTTAACCTCTTTCGGTTTATATCGTCCCATATTAGGGAGCGTTCCTTAATCTCACTCAATTCCTTACTAAACGTTGGTTAGTAAGTTCTCACGGTATGTTGTGTTAGATTTCAAACATCACACAACAATACAATAAACATAATATTCCGGTTGCATGCTTTATCTTGTTTAGTGAGCACACAAAAACAAATAGCACACAAGCCGAGGGACACCTCGTTAGCAAGCAGGTCACAAGAAGGACTGTATCGTTCACCGTTGGTCGTTCGGTTGCTTACTCTCTTCCGGAGTCCAAATTCCCAAGTCCTAAAACATTCATTCAGTTTTAGGTAGTTAATCACTTAACTTAATTCAACTTACTTAACTTACTTACCTTACTTAACTTACTTAACTTACTAAACCCTTAATGATCCCAACCTAACACTTCTCAAGTCTTACAACTTAATCTTACAAACTTAATCTTAAGTGAATCACTTCTCCTCATAACTTATACTTATTCACCCACTTAATTATCATTGATACCCACCAAACATGTCTTAAACAACCTTATAACATCATTACATATCAATCCCCACCATTGGATATCATTTCCTAACCTTAAACAAAGTTTTTGGTCAAAACAGCACCGCGTCCGAACTTGTGTCCGAGCTTACCAAGTTCGAACGCAAGTCGAGACTCAAAAGGGTGCAACTAGACGTGTGTCCGAACATGTGTCCGAACTTCCCTAAGTTCGGACATGGGTCGAGGAAAAATCAAAGGAAGAATTTCAGGTGTCCGAACATCTAAGTCCGGACGGTAGTTCGGACTCTAGCCGAGACTCAAAAATTCTAATCACAACATGGCATGTCCGAGCTTCCAAATTCGGACGGGAGTTCGGACAGGCCAGAATATTCATCTTCTACACCCTTAAACACTTATCTCCTTTCTTGCAAAAATGCCCAACTCTTCCACAAGTGTCCCAGTATGTCTTAATACCATATAGGCTCTTAAACTCACCTTAGAACATCCTTTAAAACCTCCTTAACCATTTTCTCAATCCTTACAAGAATTTCTAACACTTGTTACTTATTTCATTATTTTTCCAACATGTAATTTTTGTCTAAACTCTAACTATCCAAAGTGTTTCCTTCCCAATCAATATAACTCCTCCTTAACATCATTACACTCCATCTTTGCTTCGTTAAACCTTCCAAGGTCATCTTGCATGTCCATGCACAATTTCTCTTCTTTTCATTTATTACTCATCACACCTAAACTCTTGAGCTTACTTATACATTGCTTCCCATTACCTTAACACCTTGACATGGTTCTTCATTTACCCTGACCATGTAACACCCTCCTTAGACATTTCCACCTCTTTTATGCATCTTATTCACCACCCTCATGATCATACGCTCTTTTACATTCCTAGTCATTTTCCTTGACATTTGACAACATTCTCTCCCCACACCTTTCTCTTCCATCACCTAAGTCCACTCATTAACATCTAACTAAACCTCATTAGTCCACTACTAGCATCATCACACTTACACAAACTATCCAACTCCTCATTGTTTTATTCTCTAGTTCATACCTAAATCACCTTAAAGCATTATACACCCTTTCCATCTAAATCTTTGCTCAAGTCTTAGCATTCCTCATCACATGATTTCGGTGTGTTTAATACACCCACCTAGCCTCTAATTCCTCCTAGACAACTCTAGGCCATTCTAAGCCTCAAGAACTCCTTAGTTAACTCATTTCCACTCTAGTTCCTTCTAATGACTCCTAGTGAATCCTAGGTCATATCAACTCACCACCACCACCTAAACACTTAGTTTTCTACTCAAATTTTGCCATAGCTCCTCTAGTATATTCTCATGCCCAAATGCATTGTTTTTCTCACACACACCAAGTCCTTTCTCATCTTATTTTCTCACCCAAATCAACTCATTCACAACAAACTCAATATAGTGCAATAATCTTAAATTGCATAGCACTAAGGCTCTTAAATGACATGGCTCCTAGGCCCTTAAATGACTTAAACTTAAACACTGAATTTCCCACATATAAAAACTTTCAACCTGCAAATACACCCATCAATCTCATAGTAGTTATAATGCTCTTAAAACTCATCTTAAACTTATACTATCAACTCATTCCCATTGGCTCCTTAGTCACAAGTTCATAAGCTTGTTCAAATTGTTTTTCCTAGGTTATATAACCCATTGCATAATGTAAGCTCTAAGCCACATTGGTACTCATCTAAAAATCATTCCTTAAACCTTAAACCACCATTAGGTAAGTAATTTACCTTGTTTTCTCAATCTTATCTTAACTTCCTCCTCAGACCTTCTTCATGCATGAATCTCGGCCTCCACTTAAACTTCCTTTGCCAATGTTCTAACCAATATTCAATGACTCACATGAGTACTAAACAATACACTAACCTCAAGGAATGAAACCCTAGGTTAGAAATGTGTTCTAAGGCATAAAAGTGGATGATTACCTTTGAAGTCTCAAGATAGACTTTGGCATTGAATGAAATAGGACCTCCACTTGTCCTTGGTGAATAAATCAAGCTAGAACAAGGCATAAAAACAAGGCCCCATGAGTAGTAATTTTCAGCCATGTAAGGAAGTGATGGAAACTTGGTTTTTCTTACATTTTCCTTACCTTGAATGAATGGAGAACCAAATGGGCTCTTCAAACTTGATTTTCCTCCATCAATGGAGTTTCCTCTTGGCACCAAAATGGAGATTTGAAGGATTTGAAAAGATGGAAAGATAGGTCTTGGCCTAACTAAGAAAAATATGTGTTTAGTTTTTGATTTGGAGCTAAAATGAGTAAGTTGTTGCCAAAGCAAGGTGGTGGTGCCATGGGTGCTGCTCCTACGTGAATGAAGGAGGAAGAATGGTGAAACTGTGGGAAGAAAGAAATGAAGAGAGAGAAGAAGAAAAGGTAGCTTATAAGAGATATTTTGTTTTTATAAAGCAAATAGTAACTTTACTTATTTCCCTCTTCTTTTCTTTAATTGAATGACTCATGTGGTGACTCACCACTCTCAAAAATCGGCCCCCTTGTTAAATAAGGGAATGTTTGGCCTTTATTGACCAATTAACTAAACTAAGTTGATTAAAGACTAAACTAGTCACTATTTGGCACTATTCACAAATTAGTGCACATATTTCTGAAATTTTTGATTTCCCATTGATTTAGACTTCCTAATGTGATACTAATTAGTACACATGTTGATAAAAATGTAATCACGGGCATTTAGCCACTCAAAACTCAATTCTAAGACAATTTCTCAAAAATGTGCTTTAAGACTTCTTAAAGCACATTTTGTGTTTTAACTTGTTTTCAAGCTTGGTTTTCTTTTCTAATTGATTTAAAATGTCCATTAGCATATTACTAAAGTCTTATAATGGTATTTGGGTGCTAATCAAAGTCACTCCAAGCTTAGAGCACGTTTTTGCTCAAATGGCCCTTAAGGCACCTCTTGTGTTTTCCTTGGTTTAAATTGTCTACCAATCTTTCTAAGGAATATTCTAGCCTTACTACATCATAATTTGATGTTTACTTAGCATACTTAGGTTTGGGGTATTTCAATCTACCCCCCTTAAAAGAACTTTGTCCCCAAAGTTCCCATGCACCTTATCTTATTAGTATACATATCTTACCTCATTCCTCAGATCATATAGATCATACTTATGTATACTTAAACTCATTGGATCATTAGATCCGCCATATTCTTATACTCAAATATCACACAACATGCTTAAGCATGTATAGCACTCAAAATTCTCTTTGTTTCTTTTGATGATTAAAAACATTCACATAATTTCCAATGTATTCTCCCATGTCACCGGTCCGTAGACAATGGCTCATTCGTCCTCGTCACCATGGGCCAGAATACAAAACACTCTGCTCTCCCCATGGCACCTGTCCGAAGACAAAGGCTCGTGCGTCCTCGACTTCATGGGCGAGACTCAGTAAAAAGGTAATCCTTTTTACGAGGTCATGTGAGGAATAATTCCTCTAATTAAAAATACAAGCAACTCCAATTTCATTTTTATCCTAAGGCCTCTATCCATAGTGTGATTTAATTGTGACCACTGGTAGGGAGTTTTAGGAATCATCCCACCCTGATGTGATCAGCATCAGTGTAGAACTATCCTTCCACCCTAATTTGTGCTTGGTTTCCCTTGATCCCTAGAAAATCAAGTTCCACCTCCCATGTCATTTTCAAACATCCAAATAATTCACTCATGTCCAATTTTCTATCTTTTTAGTTCTTCCTAATCGTAATCAATACATCTCCAAAGTGTGGACTCAGTCCATCAAACATTCCCGATTCATCTCTTAGTACCAACCTCAGGGCTTAAATTCCTACTAAGTTCTATTACAGTCTAATACAAACTCTCACCATCTTATACCTCATAGGATTACAATTTCCTTCCTCATACTCATATCAAATAATATCTCGTAGTGTTATCTTATTCTTATCTCACATGTAGTTTTATATTGACTCATACCTCATATATTCCTTATTCCTTAAATCTCCTTAATCCTCTTCCTTAATTCTCTTAACTTGTACTCACACCGGAGTTAACAAGATAGGTACTTAATATGTATGGTATTCACATCTTCTGTGTGCAATAACCATGATTTTATCTCAAAATGTTTATGTAAAACATATTCTCAAATTATTTTGTGCTATGCAGACCGTAGTTCATGTACTCAGTACACAAACATACGCTAAGCGGTTTTCGCTCTACCCCCCTTAAAATGGATTACGCCCACGTAATCAACACCACATCATTCTTGAACATAGGATCAAGATGTCTAATTCTCACCAAGCATTCTAGCTTCCATGTCATCTATCTTACTTATAATTCGATCAGAAATGACTTAGTCTCTGTATCGAGGATTCTTAACGGTACTCATACCATTTCCTTAATTTAATTTGGTCTAACCTCAAAGGTACTGATCTGCTAGCTTCCGCTGCACGACTCTGATAGTTTTAGGCTTATTTGCCTCTCTTATCCTTCTTACAATATTGTATATCTTTCTCTTGCGTGTTTATGGTTTAGCACTAGAGGTCCCTCAATGGTCACGTGTTATCTTTATATATACACGGCCTTGATGAGTTGTAGCTTGTCCATCCAGTCTTCCTAGAGATCTAATGTTTGTACTCTTAGTGTTCTCTTAAGTGTCTAAATCGTTCTTTCCATCTGACCTTTGGTCTGAGGATGATTTTTAATCTGAAACTACTGTTTAGTGCGTATTGCGCTTTACAGTTTAATCTCTCACAGCTTAAGACATGTCCAATGTCTGTACTTAACAATCTGTGACACCCCCGAATCACGACCAACAATAATACGACGCGCCTAAGTTAGCAGGAGAAGTCTACGCAGCGGTTTCGAACTCTATTCGGGTGCTACAGATGCCAACCACCCATGTGGTTGACAGACCACAATACCAACTCCAAGTTACGGTCTGAATGACTGGAATCTAAACCTTAACCAAATCCAAGTACGAACAGGAATTACGAACCAAGTACCGAGAGTCTACAACATAAGTTCTTAATCCAACAACATAAACCGGAAGTACAACTCATATATTAAAAGCATACTACTAAAAGTCTTGCCATGTGGACTACCCCTATGGTAGTCACCCTTGCCTACTCTCCGTTATCGTCTGGCACAAGACCTGAAAAAATTGGGTGTAAAGGACTCAGCAAACTACGCTGAGTATGAACGTGTGAAGCCCGCATGTTACCGGGCCACACACTAATTGGTCGAATATTATTAAGTCAATTTACATGCTATCATAAAGCAGTAAAGCACCATCAGCACATCATGATATCATACACACTCATCGGTAGCATAGCAATATCAGTAAGCAACCAAGCACAACTTGTAAGCACGCAACTCAGCACAATAAGATGCTAATGTAGCAACAACAATCAAGTGATTCATAGGATGTGTGCGCAGGCATATTATACCGTCGATCCTCACTATGGGATCACTCAAGAGATTACGTATTGTTTTCTTGTTCTCATTACACATGTTTTTCCTTTCTTCTCTTGCACCGAGTCAGGGGATATAGGTTAGATCCCGAGACCTTGTTAAGTAGGTGCTAATCGTTCCTTGTTTCTTAAATGATCACATTTGTGACTTCTCTCGTTTGCTTGGTCTCATTACACAAGTTTTCCTTTATTCTCTGGCACCGAGTTAGGGGATATAGATTAGATCCCGAGACTTCATTATGTAGGTGCTAATCGTTCCTTGTTTCTTTAAGGATTATTTGTGCATTCTTTTATCACCGCACGTTGGAGGACGTCTCCCCCGTTCCCGACACCCAGGGTCAAGGAAGCGGAAGTCACCTCTAGACTCCAGGATAAGCTTCACCAATTTGTCACTCCCCCATTCCCGACACCCAGGGTCAAGGAAGCGGAAGTCACCTCTGGACTCCAGGATGTGCTTCACCAACTTGTCACTCCCCCATTCCCGACACCCAGGGTCAAGGAAGCGGAAGTCACCTCTGGACTCCGAGATGTGCTCCACACAGAAGGGCGAAGGATCTGATGCAGATACCAACTCCCAAATATTCCATACCGCGCGGCCCGAGATGTCGTCTTCCCGGGTTATCCTCATGTTCCACCAGTTGATACTTTTCGTTTCATTATCATTATAATCTCGACACCATAGTGGGTGTCATTAGTGGTCCTCTAAAGTTAGAGAGGATTGTCTCTTTGTATAGTTCTTTTGTTTTGTTTACGTGGTTCGTCATGTCTCACCCAAGGAGACTTGCTCTTCATTATAATTAATGAATAGACACCATAGTGGGTGTCATGGTAGTCCTCAATGGTTTAGAGAGGAGTTCCCCTTATTAGAGTTTTTCTTTGTTTTCATAGTTCGTTGTAGTTCATCTCGAGTTCCATAAACGAGAAAGGGACTAAACTACTGTGTGCGCGCAAGTAAATGCCACAAGGATATATAACGCATAAAAGTAAGCCACAAGAAGCAATCCAATTTTCATGCTTTAGTCTTAGAGTCATTGTCAACAAAGCACACAGCACACACAAGCCGTGTAACACGGCAACATACGAACCACACATGTCCATACCTGATTCGAAGGTACGAGTTGTCTCACACTCGGAGTCCCGGTCGGAGTTCGCTACGGCCCTAGTGTTAAGTAGAACAATGTGTCAGTTTATCATTTCATGTGATGACACTTTATATCGGGTGTTATTCCCTAGGTGTGTAGTCAAATGCTTAGCTTACATTAACCCTTAGAACTTCCCATGTATTAATTCTAGGCCTTTCTTACTCCTAGGACATTCACATCTTTATTTTACCCGTTAACTAAGTCCTTTTTCCTTAGTTAATGTTTTAAAGCGTCTTAAGCGCTAGTAATGTAACAAGTTTACATAAAATAGATGTAACTTGTCTAATGTGTATTCCCTCCTTAGATAAATAAGTGGCAATGTGTTAACCTGAGTATCATTATAAATAGAACATAACATACCCTTATACCCCATCTATACTTACGTCCCAAATTAAGTTATAAAGCTGCAACATAGTTACGGTGTCTTCTCTCACTTAACCTCTTTAGTTCATTGATGTTTAATCTTCTCAGAACAGTTCCCTAACTTAGCTGCAGCTAATAGCTATGGTTTGAGTTTATTTTTAAACCATCACCACCCTCTTAGCACTTGGGAGGTTAAGCTTACTGAAAAAAATAAAATAAAGAAGGCTGAAACATTAACCCCTCATGTTCCATCTCCACGGTTCTTCCAGCTCATTGGTTTGTCTCAATTTCCTCCCAGAGTTCTTCACAGACTTACCTAGATGTATTAACTGGGTTTTGGGTTTATTAACACGCTAACACCCTTTAAATGCTACTAACAGCTCAGTTATACAGACGCTCAACAGGGACTGCAAAACAAGACTTGAAACTGATACATTATCTTGTATCTCTTTTCCTGGTCACCAATCTGACTTAGCACCTCCTCCAAACTGTTTAGCTTCTTAGATAAGGATCTCAATATGAGTTTACCCCCAACTTAAGACTACACAATATAGCTAATGCCACTGAAAACTTATTGTACAGAAACTGCATTGCTGCAGTAAACAGAAGACACAAACTGATACAACTTATCTTTTCTCTTTTCTTTGTCCATGCATTTGACTTTCAATTCTCCTAATTGTTTAGCTCCCTAGTTAAAGGTCTTAATATATTTTTTTTAAACTCTAGTCTAGCCCAACACAACCAAGACAACATCTCTCCCACTCCTTTACAAGAATCTGCAGTCAGAAACCGAAACAGAACCTGATATGTTTAGTTTTGTTTTGTTTTTCTGTTGCTCTCTTCCTGTTAGTTCTGTGACAGATTCCTATTCTTCCAGAGTCTTTACCCACTTGGTTTACATAGTTTAATATAGTTTCAACTTTAAGACACCCAAGGCATTAAGCTAAAGCTACAGAACCTGTTTACACACATCTGTAACTAGAAATCAGTAGTCAGAACAAAGCTGCAGAAATCGAAAACTAAAACTGTCATCTTCTCCTCTTATCTCCTGCTTCTGTTTATTCCAGAACTTGGCCTCTAGTTTTTCCCTTATATTTTCTAATACTTAGCTTAGTGTTAATCAGGGTTTTAAATTCTCAGGACTAACCCACAGGAAACGAAACACACCTCTGAGAGATGATTTGCACAAGGTCTGAAATTATAAAACTGATACATGTTTCTCTTCTGTTCTATTAATCTGATTTTTAATTTCTCCCAAGGTACTTATATCTTCCCTTAAGTGTGTTAGGTGTGTTTAGGTTCGTTGACCTCTCAATACACTCCTTATAACTTCTCTGTAACAGGTTTTACAGAAGCTCAACGTTTCAAGGAAACTGAAACTTCGAAATCAGATATTCCTCTCCTATAACTCTTTTCTTTGCTTGTGAATTGACTTTCATTTCCTCCTCACTTTGCCCTAGTTTCCTAGTTAAGTACTTGTTATGGTCCTAACCTCAGCCAACCTCAAAACAACAAGAACACCCCTCTGAATTCCTCCTACAAATCTGCAAGTAGAACCAGAAAAACTAAAGTTATACTCTACGCATCAGTTTCTGTGTTTTTCCTTCTATTTTTTATCCTTCCTGTACCTTAATCTGATTGCTAGCTTCGTAAGTGCTGCTTACCCACTTAGTTAAGTGTGTTATCAAGCTTATAAGTTTGACACAGACCCAAACTAGCATGGTTAACCACTCTGAATATTCTTATACAGAAAACAGGAACTGAAACTGAACCTTGCACTGCTGTAACCTCTTTTCTGTTGTTTTGTTTCCTGTCATTCACCCTATCTCTTAGCTTCCCTTAACGTAGTTATGACTTAACCAGGTGTATTATTAGTGTACTGGTGTATTCAAGTTCATAAATTAACCTACACCTGGACAGAAATAAAACAGAAAGTCTGAAACCTGATCTCATGCTGGAACGAAAACAGAACCGTGAAACTGAAATATAAAACTGATGTTCTCTTTTCTTTTTCCCTGTTTGCTCACAAATCCGGTTTCTAGTTTACTTGACTTACTTACTCATTTAGGTAGTCTTTCCAGGTTTTGACTCATAACACACCCAGGGCACCAAGGCTACATCTCTGGAAAAAAATCTGTTACACAGAACTAAAAAGAAAGGACATTGAAAACTGATGCACCTTCTTTCCATCGATTTCTTTCTGTTCTTAAATCTATCTTCAGTTTTTACGTTTGTTATTTTATCTGTCTCTTCTAGCATTCCCAGTTTGTTAACAATCTATCCGATGTAACAGCAAGCTCCCATGTTTATTATTGAGTCAATACAACTGTAAATCATTTCTGAACTCGGTTTGTGCAGGAGTGAAAAGTTGCAGAATTGTACTCAGTTCTGCACTAGTCTCATTAGACTCCTAGTTAGTTGGTACATTCGTTACTTAATGCTACAGGCTTTAATAGCTATTAACCCAGAGCAAATCCCAGTCATTCTTGACACTAGGAACATCAGATTTTAAACCCAACTACCACGGTTTCTTTGCTGCTCCTGAAACAGCCCACAACAGGTTTTCTTTTCTCTTAGTCATTTCTAGCCCATTACTACCAGAATTAGCTACATGCCATGAACAGCGGTTTACAACTGTTTTAGTACTGGTTAAAGACGTTAAGCAAGCAACTCAACCCTTATGTTGCTTCTGGGAGTTTAGCATGCAGTAGGACAAACTCGAACAATAAGAAACAGCTATCCAGTTAGCTTCGAAACAGGTTTTATTCTTCTTGGTTTTCTAATTAAAAGATCAGTTCAAGAGTAGCTCACCGATTCAGTAGCTTAGTTGGTTTTTTTTTTCCTTGGCTGACTCTGGGCACAAATGTAACCTCTCAGGCTCTTGATAACTGAGAAAGAATGATCCCTTGTTAGATCCTATTGAAAACAGCAAATGGGGAAAGAGTTACAGCAACCAGAGGCTTGGGTTTTTTTTTTTGTTACAGCCTCACCTTTCTGGTTGTGCTCCAACGAGGAACTAGTAGTTTCTACCCATGGATCTTTTGAACAAGCCTAGGGGCCTGCATGGGGGTTCACGCATGAGAGGAAACAAGCGTTTTAAGTGAAATCTTGCGGTGCTTCGGACATCAAAAGGAAAAACAAAGAACAGGAGGAGAGACCTGCAGCAGGATTTGTTTCATGGTCTCACCGTGGACTGATGTGCTAGCCAATGTAGATGTTCCTGGTTTGCTTCTCGTGTTGGGTTCATGCAGAGGAAGAGAAATGCTTGCTGTTACAGCTCTTGTAGCTCTGTCGAGGGGTACGAAGAGGAAAGATAGTGCAGTGCAGAGGCGGTACCGTGGGAGAGCAAAGAAGCAACGGTATTACTGGTGCTCTTGTTGCTGGCCACAGTGAGCAGAGAAAAACAAAAAGAGAGAGGGGATACACTCTCGAGGAAGGAAGACAAAGAAGTAAGGGACTGAACAAAGAAGTTAGTGCCAGTTGTTTAAACGAATGGCATGCTGCGGTGTCTTGTTTGGGTCAGTCGCTCTGGTTCGAAGTGGCGCAGAGGAATTGTTGGAATCAGAAATGAAACTTTCGAGACTCAGCAACGACTTGCTGTCTGTTGCCTTATTATTTGCTCGTGGTGTTGGAGAAATCATGCGAGACAGGAAGGGAACAATGGGGTGAGGGCGCTTGAGCAGGAATTTGGATTTTTCGATGCTCCTGTTGGATTCCTGCGCGTTTTAACAGAATTCAAGGTAACCCACTTGTGTTTCAGGTTATCGGTAGATCAAGGGAGAATATGGTGCTCTGTTGTTGCGATTTTCTTCCTAATTCGAAACGGGTTACCGAGACCGGATGGGAGGGAGGGCGTGTTTGTTTCTTTTTTCTTTTTCCTAGTGATCTTAGTAGTCTTGCTACTAGTTTCAGTTAGTTAGTTTCTATTACTGAATTTGAGCATAGCTCACCGGTTAAGCGCTCGGGGAAAGTACGGGAGGTCTCGGGTTCGAACCTCAGCGGGAGCGTCTTTGCTCCTTTTTCTTTCTCTTTTTCTTTTGTATAAGTTAAACTTGCTTATTTATATATGTAAGACTATATAACATACCGTGTTATATTTATTGATTTATTTGTCACAAAGTTATGCGACATTATCATTTATATTACAATATTACGATGTTATGCAACGTTACTATTTATTATTTAAAACGTTATAATATCATAACGTTATGTACATGTATTCTCGTATTCGGATATATGTAAGTACGACTATATTAACACATAACGTTGCTAAATTTAATTGTTCATAAATTATTTTATGTCCGAATTATATAACGCGTTATTTTCGGATATTCTCCTCGCGTTTATGATTTTATGTGAGTAAATATTCAGGGGTGTTTCAACTTACCCCCCTTAAAAGAGACTTCGTCCCGAAGTCTTTCTTCCTTAACTTATATTTTTCACTTCTTGTAATCTTAGGGATCCAGTCCCGCATTCATTATCGATACCCAAAGGATTAAGTCCATAATTATAATGCTCGGTGCTTCTAAGCACCGTGCCACATCAGTGGCTTCACCCCAGTTCTCATAGTAGACCACGAAGCTAGCAATGTGTATAACATGCTTAAAGTGCAAACCAAGGCACACGACACTCATTCATACATAGCGTACATAACATTTTCACACACAATCCAAACACACAAACCTACCAACCAACCACGAGTGGTTGTAGGAATACATCATAATAAGTCAACACACATACAAAGCAAAACGCGCTTACCCCCCTTAAAAGAGGGGTACGCCCCCGTACCCTACACTAAGTCGAAACATCGATGAAAAGATAGGGGTACCTAGTTTTCCTTACCGGATTGATTATATGTCATTGTGTAAACGCCAGATCGGGTTTTTCCCGAGTGTGAGGAGGCTTTCTACCTCTCCAGCGTTTTCCTACGGATTGAAATGGACCCTAACTAACGAGCCTCACCAACTAACCCGTAACCCCGTTTCTCAAATTTAGGTTTTCCTATACTCGGTACTCCTCTGTTCCAGTCATCAGAGCACAACTACGCTCTGATACCACTTTCTGTAACACCCCCGAATCACGACCAACAATAATACGACGCGCCTAAGTTAGCAGGAGAAGTCTACGCAGCGGTTTCGAACTCTATTCGGGTGCTACAGATGCCAACCACCCATGTGGTTGACAGACCACAATACCAACTCCAAGTTACGGTCTGAATGACTGGAATCTAAACCTTAACCAAATCCAAGTACGAACAGGAATTACGAACCAAGTACCGAGAGTCTACAACATAAGTTCTTAATCCAACAACATAAACCGGAAGTACAACTCATATATTAAAAGCATACTACTAAAAGTCTTGCCATGTGGACTACCCCTATGGTAGTCACCCTTGCCTACTCTCCGTTATCGTCTGGCACAAGACCTGAAAAAATTGGGTGTAAAGGACTCAGCAAACTACGCTGAGTATGAACGTGTGAAGCCCGCATGTTACCGGGCCACACGACTAATTGGTCGAATATTATTAAGTCAATTTACATGCTATCATAAAGCAGTAAAGCACATCAGCACATCATGATATCATACACACTCATCGGTAGCATAGCAATATCAGTAAGCAACCAAGCACAACTTGCAAGCACGCAACTCAGCACAATAAGATGCTAATGTAGCAACAACAATCAAGTGATTCATAGGATGTGTGCGCAGGCATATTATACCGTCGATCCTCACTATGGGATCACTCAAGAGATTACGTATTGTTTTCTTGTTCTCATTACACATGTTTTTCCTTTCTTCTCTTGCACCGAGTCAGGGGATATAGGTTAGATCCCGAGACCTTGTTAAGTAGGTGCTAATCGTTCCTTGTTTCTTAAATGATCACATTTGTGACTTCTCTCGTTTGCTTGGTCTCATTACACAAGTTTTCCTTTATTCTCTGGCACCGAGTCAGGGGATATAGATTAGATCCCGAGACTTCATTATGTAGGTGCTAATCGTTCCTTGTTTCTTTAAGGATTATTTGTGCATTCTTTTATCACCGCACGTTGGAGGACGTCTCCTCCATAGCTAGTCCCCCATTCCCGACACCCAGGGTCAAGGAAGCGGAAGTCACCTCTAGACTCCAGGATAAGCTTCACCAATTTGTCACTCCCCCATTCCCGACACCCAGGGTCAAGGAAGCGGAAGTCACCTCTGGACTCCGGGATGTGCTTCACCAACTTGTCACCCCCATTCCCGACACCCAGGGTCAAGGAAGCGGAAGTCACCTCTGGACTCCGGGATGTGCTCACCACCAGAAGGGTCGAAGGATCTGATGCAGATACCAACTCCCGATCATCCATACCGCGCGGCCCGAGATGTGTCTTCCCGGGTTATCTCATGTTCACCAGTTGTACTTTTCGTTTCATTATCATTATAATCTCGACACCATAGTGGGTGTCATTAGTGGTCCTCTAAAGTTAGAGAGGATTGTCTCTTTGTATAGTTCTTTTGTTTTGTACGTGGTTCGTCATGTCTCACCAAGGAGACTTGCTCTTCATTATAATTAATAATAGACACCATAGTGGGTGTCATGGTAGTCCTCAATGGTTTAGAGAGGAGTTCCCCTTATGAGTTTTCTTTGTTTTCATAGTTCGTGTAGTTCATCTCGAGTTCCATAAACGAGAAAGGGATAAACTACTGTGTGCGCGCAAGTAAAATGCCACAAGGATATATAACAGCATAAAAGCAAGCCACAAGAAGCATCCAATTTTCATGCTTTAGTCTTAGAGTCATTGTCACACAAAGCACACAGCACACAAGCAAGCGTGTAACACGGCAACATACGAACCACACATGTCCATACCTGATTCGAAGGTACGAGTTGTCTCACACTCGGAGTCCCGGTCGGAGTTCGCTACGGCCCTAGTGTTAAGTAGAACAATGTGTCAGTTTATCATTTCATGTGATGACACTTTATATCGGGTGTTATTCCCTAGGTGTGTAGTCAAATGCTTAGCTTACATTAACCCTTAGAACTTCCCATGTATTAATTCTAGGCCTTTCTTACTCCTAGGACATTCACATCTTTATTTTACCCGTTAACTAAGTCCTTTTTCCTTAGTTAATGTTTTAAAGCGTCTTAAGCGCTAGTAATGTAACAAGTTTACATAAAATAGATGTAACTTGTCTAA
Organism: Limonium bicolor; assembly: GCA_023374045.1. Taxonomy (NCBI): domain Eukaryota; kingdom Viridiplantae; phylum Streptophyta; class Magnoliopsida; order Caryophyllales; family Plumbaginaceae; genus Limonium; species Limonium bicolor. The sequence continues at coordinate 108,687,738 of CM041780.1, forward strand.
TGTGTATTCCCTCCTTAGATAAATAAGTGGCAATGTGTTAACCTGAGTATCATTATAATATAGAACATAACATACCCTTATACCCCATCTATACTTACGTCCCAAATTAAGTTATAAAGCTGCAACATAGTTACGGTGTCTTCTCTCACTTAACCTCTTTAGTTCAATTGATGTTTAATCTTCTCAGAACAGTTCCCTAACTTAGCTGCAGCTAATAGCTATGGTTTTAGTTTATTTTTAAACCATCACCACCCTCTTAGCACTTGGGAGGTTAAGCTTACTGAAAAAAATAAAATAAAGAAGGCTGAAACATTAACCCCTCATGTTCCATCTCCACGGTTCTTCCAGCTCATTGGTTTGTCTCAATTTCTCCCAGAGTTCTTCACAGACTTACCTAGATGTATTAACTGGGTTTTGGGTTTATTAACACGCTAACACCCTTTAAATGCTACTAACAGCTCAGTTATACAGACGCTCAACAGGGACTGCAAAACAAGACTTGAAACTGATACATATCTTGTATCTCTTTTCCTGGTCACCAATCTGACTTAGCACCTCCTCCAAACTGTTTAGCTTCTTAGATAAGGATCTCAATATGAGTTTACCCCCAACTTAAGACTACACAATATAGCTAATGCCACTGAAAACTTATTGTACAGAAACTGCATTGCTGCAGTAAACAGAAGACAAACTGATACAACTTATCTTTTCTCTTTTCTTTGTCCATGCATTTGACTTTCAATTCTCCTAATTGTTTAGCTCCCTAGTTAAAGGTCTTAATATTTTTTTTAAACTGTAGTCTAGCCTAACACAACCAAGACAACATCTCTCCCACTCCTTTACAAGAATCTGCAGTCAGAAACCGAAACAGAACCTGATATGTTTAGTTTTGTTTTGTTTTTCTGTTGCTCTCTTCCTGTTAGTTCTGTGACAGATTCCTATTCTTCCAGAGTCTTTACCCACTTGGTTTACATAGTTTAATATAGTTTCAACTTTAAGACACCCAAGGCATTAAGCTAAAGCTACAGAACCTGTTTACACATCTGTAACTAGAAATCAGTAGTCAGAACAAAGCTGCAGAAATCGAAAACTAAAACTGTCATCTTCTCCTCTTATCTCCTGCTTCTGTTATTCCAGAACTTGGCCTCTAGTTTTTCCCTTATATTTTCTAATACTTAGCTTAGTGTTAATCAGGGTTTTAAATTCTCAGGACTAACCCACAGGAAACGAAACACACCTCTGAGAGATGATTTGCACAAGGTCTGAAATTATAAAACTGATACATGTTTCTCTTCTGTTCTATTAATCTGATTTTTAATTTCTCCCACAGGTACTTATATCTTCCCTTAAGTGTGTTAGGTGTGTTTAGGTTCGTTGACCTCTCAATACACTCCTTATAACTTCTCTGTAACAGGTTTTACAGAAGCTCAACGTTTCAAGGAAACTGAAACTTCGAAATCAGATATTCCTCTCCTATAACTCTTTTCTTTGCTTGTGAATTGACTTTCATTTCCTCCTCACTTTGCCCTAGTTTCCTAGTTAAGTACTTGTTATGGTCCTAACCTCAGCCAACCTCAAAACAACAAGAACACCCCTCTGAATTCCTCCTACAAATCTGCAAGTAGAACCAGAAAAACTAAAGTTATACTCTACGCATCAGTTTCTGTTTTTCTTCTTTTTTTTATCCTTCCTGTACCTTAATCTGATTGCTAGCTTCGTAAGTGCTGCTTACCCACTTAGTTAAGCGTGTTATCAAGCTTATAAGTTTGACACAGACCCAAACTAGCATGGTTAACCACTCTGAATATTCTTATACAGAAAACAGGAACTGAAACTGAACCTTGCACTGCTGTAACCTTTTCTGTTGTTTTGTTTCCTGTCATTCACCCTATCTCTTAGCTTCCCTTAACGTAGTTATGACTTAACCAGGTGTATTATTAGTGTACTGGTGTATTCAAGTTCATAAATTAACCTACACCTGGACAGAAATAAAACAGAAAGTCTGAAACCTGATCTCATGCACTGGAACGAAAACAGAACCGTGAAACTGAAATATAAAACTGATGTTCTCTTTTCTTTTTCCCTGTTTGCTCACAAATCCGGTTTCTAGTTTACTTGTCTTACTTACTCATTTAGGTAGTCTTTCCAGGTTTTGACTCATAACACACCCAGGGCACCAAGGCTACATCTCTGGAAAAAAATCTGTTACACAGAACTAAAAAGAAAGGACATTGAAAACTGATGCACCTTTTTCCATCGATTTCTTTCTGTTCTTAAATCTATCTTCAGTTTTTACGTTTATTATTTTATCTGCCTCTTCTAGCATTCCCAGTTTGTTAACAATCTATCCGATGTAACAGCAAGCTCCCATGTTTATTATTGAGTCAATACAACTGTAAATCATTTCTGAACTCGGTTTGTGCAGGAGTGAAAAGTTGCAGAATTGTACTCAGTTCTGCACTAGTCTCATTAGACTCCTAGTTAGTTGGTACATTCGTTACTTAATGCTACAGGCTTTAATAGCTATTAACCCAGAGCAAATCCCAGTCATTCTTGACACTAGGAACATCAGATTTTAAACCCAACTACCACGGTTTCTTTGCTGCTCCTGAAACAGCCACAACAGGTTTTCTTTTCTCTTAGTCATTTCTAGCCCATTACTACCAGAATTAGCTACATGCCATGAACAGCGGTTTACAACTGTTTTAGTACTGGTTAAAGACGTTAAGCAAGCAACTCAACCCTTATGTTGCTTCTGGGAGTTTAGCATGCAGTAGGACAAACTCGAACAATAAGAAACAGCTATCCAGTTAGCTTCGAAACAGGTTTTATTCTTCTTGGTTTTCTAATTAAAAGATCAGTTCAAGAGTAGCTCACCGATTCAGTAGCTTAGTTGGTTTTTTTTTCCTTGGCTGACTCTGGGCACAAATGTAACCTCTCAGGCTCTTGATAACTGAGAAAGAATGATCCCTTGTTAGATCCTATTGAAAACAGCAAATGGGGAAAGAGTTACAGCAACCAGAGGCTTGGGTTTTTTTTTGTTACAGCCTCACCTTTCTGGTTGTGCTCCAACGAGGAACTAGTAGTTTCTACCCATGGATCTTTTGAACAAGCCTAGGGGCCTGCATGGGGGTTCACGCATGAGAGGAAACAAGCGTTTTAAGTGAGAAATCTTGCGGTGCTTCGGACATCAAAAGGAAAAACAAAGAACAGGAGGAGAGACCTGCAGCAGGATTTGTTTCATGGTCTCACCGTGGACTGATGTGCTAGCCAATGTAGATGTTCCTGGTTTGCTTCTCGTGTTGGGTTCATGCTGAGGAAGAGAAATGCTTGCTGTTACAGCTCTTGTAGCTCTGTCGAGGGGTACGAAGAGGAAAGATAGTGCAGTGCAGAGGCGGTACCGTGGGAGAGCAAAGAAGCAACGGTATTACTGGTGCTCTTGTTGCTGGCCACAGTGAGCAGAGAAAAACAAAAAGAGAGAGGGGATACACTCTCGAGGAAGGAAGACAAAGAAGTAAGGGACTGAACAAAGAAGTTAGTGCCAGTTGTTTAAACGAATGGCATGCTGCGGTGTCTTGTTTGGGTCAGTCGCTCTGGTTCGAAGTGGCGCAGAGGAATTGTTGGAATCAGAAATGAAACTTTCGAGACTCAGCAACGACTTGCTGTCTGTTGCCTTATTATTTGCTCGTGGTGTTGGAGAAATCATGCGAGACAGGAAGGGAACAATGGGGTGAGGGCGCTTGAGCAGGAATTTGGATTTTTCGATGCTTCTGTTGGATTCTGCAGACGTTATAATCTGAGTGGTTTAAGTGGTGTAATTAAAATTAAAGAAAAGAAATTAAAACCCAAAATAAACGTCGGGCTGCAAACAAATCCCGGTCGCAGTAGTATAGAGAAATGTAAGCGACCGGATATCGAACCACGGGACTAATGTACATATTAAAGTACCTAAGCGTGTCACAGGAGGGGGGATTAATTGACTTGTTTATATAAATAAAAGGAAAGATAAAATGACTAAATTAACAGATAAACTAACGGGACTCTGGTTCACATTAATATAATATCTGTTCTTTCATGCTAGGTCTACTGGTTTAATTATAACTGTTTGGCAAGATTCCTGATATTTTCTTAAGGTCCGATGAAAACTCATAAGAACTCGTTCACCTGTAATGCAAGGTCCGATGAAAACTCAAGCAAAAGCCTGCGAACGGCAGAGGAGTGTTGAGGGATTACATTTGCAACTGAGTACTAACTTAAACGATGAAAATAAGTTTCCCCCAGTTTTACGGCTTAATCAACCCATCTGTTTCCAACCGATGAAATCAAAAACAGACTTAGTAAAGCATTTTAATAAATTCATGAGGTTTATTAAAAAGATGGCGAGAAAACCTTTAACCGTAACAAACTTTATTAAAATTAAAACCAGTAAAACATATTGCATAATTAATACAGAAACATAATAATTATTCCCAGAGTATACGTAAACTAGCCTAACATATTAAATAGATAGACAGAGACAAGAGTAATAGAAATCATCCGTAATCACTCCGGCTCACTCTGCTATTTTGTATACGTAGGCTAGAGGTGGATTTGGTGGATGTAAAATAAATAAAATGGAGAAGGCGGAAGGAGAGAAATGAGATGGTGTGTGAATTGGAACTCCAGAGGAACCACGGAAGGAGCCTCCGGAAGGACACCGAAGAAGGTAAGCTGAGCGTTGTATTTATAGAGGAAGAAGAATGAGCAGAGGAAGAAGAATCAGCAGAGGAGCAGCTCATTGATTGAGCTCGTTGATTGAAGCTTCACTGATTGCAGGGGACAGGAACAACGCGTGAGTATTTCAGGTAGGCGCCGTCTGAATCAAGTTGCAGAGCGAGTCGGCGAGAAGATAACCCGTTTCAGATCTGTATTTTTAGTCACGTCCGCCTCCTCAAATGAGGCGGTTGCATGGGCGGTAAGAATTGTGTCCGCCTAACCCATGTCCCTCTCTTGTCCGCCTCCTTGTCCTTGTTTATGGGGCGGTTGTAATGAGTTTGTCCGCCCCCTAATGAGGCGGTTGCCTCTATCTTCTCACTTCTAGTGTGTCCGCCCCATAATGAGGCGGTTGCATGCAAATCATGCGCATGCATGTCCTTCTCCACGTGACCTTCTTTAATCCTTATAAACATATATATGTTTTAGGTATTTTTCCTACAATTTAACACATAAAATACATCAGTTAATATAACATATTTATAGGAAAAACCCTAGATAAGTGAGAAACATTACTAAAAATGCTAAATAATAGGTGATAAACCCTAATAAGTCTATATGTTTTGCACTTATCAAACTTCCTCACACTTGACTTTTGCTTGTCCTCAAGCAAATAAGGAATATAATTACCTCTAAGCCAAAATAAAAACAAGATTAAATAAGTGTAGAAGGGAATTTAGACAAAGTGACAATTTGAAAGAATAATTCTGCTCTTGGAAGTAGGTTTTTATAAACAGTGAAGAAGAACATTTAATAAAAGCATAGATAAACTAGACTGCAGAAAACAAGTTAGATTAACCTGGGATTTCAACCAATTTCATTTCTAACCCGGGATGACAAGGGGTGTGAAGTAATGCCTTATTCCGCAATACCTTTCAACACCACGTACTCATGTTATAAATAAATTGCAATTTTATTTACATTTTTTTGAATGTGCAAATTGTATACAAAGCACATATTATTTTTATAATATTTTTTTGAATTGCATTATTTTTCTGTACCCCAGACTTTTCTCTCTATCCTTGTAGCGGTGTTGGGTCTTCTATCCCAGTCACGAGACCTTAGGTAGATAGGTGTTAAAGCACCCCAAAGAACTTAATAACCGGATAGACGAGGCCTGTTTTTGGTTAGAAAAATTCATAAACAGCGGAGTACCTTGTCTTTATCCTTTTCTTTCCTTGACTTTCCACATATTTCCATAATCCCAAGCTAAACTAAATTGATTTTTACAATCAGCAGATCTATCATTTTTGAGTGAAAATAGAGTATTTTGAAGGAAAATAATTTTATACAAACTCCTAAAAATAAAACCATCTTTCAGTTGTCACTTGACATAATTTCAGACACTTCTACAATTATTTTATCTCATTTTATCAATTTTTTTAAAATTTAGGCAGTTTAGAGTAGCAAAAAGTGAGTGTGGCATTATCGAACTACTGTCATAATTTCAGGGAAAGGTCTCTCCTTCCTCACACTTAAGAGGAGCAATGTCCTCATTGTTCAGAATTAAAATCAAGAAAAAGACCTTTCAAATTATGACAGACTCATAAAGGATTAAATAAATACGGGTTGAACATTAATAAAATAAAGGAAGAACTGAAACTCCCCTTGTATCGTAGATTGAGGAAGGTATCCTTCCTCACACTTAGAGCTTTGGCAGGGGTGAGACGTTCCTCACACTTAAGTTGCGCAAGTGTTCAACCAAAGGTATGAATTCCTAGAGCAACTGAGGTTGCTCCCATAGGCGAGTTCAGCTATATTCGAATATTTATTCTGAAAAGAAAATCATATATAGCCAGCAGAACTCAAGTGGCACCAAAAAGAAAATAAAAATATGTAAACATAAATAATTAGGCATAAATAACTTTAAGCAAAATAATACAGTACTACATAAAATAAAAACATGAAGCAAACCGAACTGTTACCTTCCTGAAGTTTTGATAAGGTTCAAACAGTATAAGTCTACAAAATGTTAGTAAACAACAGAACAAAATAAAATACAATCAAATAAAAATAAAAATAAAATCACTGCGGCGGTGGTGGTGGAGGCTGTGCAGGTCCCTGGCCTGTCTGAGCGAGGAGACGCTCTAGGAGCTGAGCGGTCTGTGCATGTAACCTGTCACCCTGGTCTAAGCGCTGGTGCACCCGTGACTGCTCAGCCAGCATCCTCTGCTCGAAGCTCTCAAAGCGCTGATGCAACTGCTGCTGCATCTGATGAAATGCCTGAAGCTGACTCTGTGGATCGGTCGAGTAAGGTACAGGAGCTGGAGTCTGCATCACATCAGTAGTAGGCACGTAGGGCTCCTCTCCCTGTGCAGTGTCAGCGGACGGTGGGTCGGGATCAGCCGAGTGTGTAGCTCCCGTAGAGGGTCCTGCTGCTGTGGATGAAGCAGTGGAAGACTGAGCAGCGGTACCTCTGACCCAAGTACCGTCATCTGAGCGCATAAAGCCCCAGCTCCGCACAGTCTGCAGTGTGACTGGGCGCTTTCCTGTCCTGATCTCTACAGCTCGTGTGACATCTGTGGGAAGGACAGTGAAGAGGTGGTACCAGATGAAGAAGGGAAAGATGGGAGTGATCTTCTTCTTCTTTGTCCTCAGATAGGACACCACCTTGTGGAGCTGGCCAAACATAATGTGGCTGAAGGAGAGGCGCTGAGCAGGCGGAAAAGGAGCGAGGAAATAGTCAAGTAGAGCGCAGTCCTCATCAGACGCATCGTGTGCTGCAGAGGGGCGAATCTGATGGGCTATGATGTCCAAGAGAAGCCTCTGCTGCAGTGTAGGGAAGCTCGCGAAAGGGAGGACTTCCTTGTCCTCCTCCCCTCTATGTCGGATCCTCCGACCTACGTCCTGAAGCCATCGGGTCTTCGACATATGCATATAATCCTCTGTGAACCCCCGGTGATCTCCAGGACCAATCTGGATGTGTAGGATGGACGAGAATGTGATGGGTGTGATCTCCACAGGGTGATGGCGCACGTAAGAGGTGATGCTCAGATTGCCCGCCTGGGCATTCGCATAAAACTCTCTCACGAGCTCCTCACAGAAGACTCCCGCACCCATCTTCAGGACCATAGAAAGTCCATGTCTGGCAAACAGGGTATCCACCCCTGCAGCCTCTAGTACCTCAGGAGCAAATCTCTTCTCCATAATGAAGTCCTTACCTAGATCGAACCAGGCTCGGGCTTCTGCCGAAATAAACCCGTCATCCCGAAGATCCGGATGACGATAAGGAGCAGAAGAAGATGATGCCCTGGGGCAGTTGCCCCTAGTAGATCCAGAACCAGATCGACCACCACGCATACGAGGAGGCATACTATATATTTTTTGAATTAAAGGTAAACAAATATTAACAGCATAACAATAAAATATTAAATATTAAACAGAGTAATAATATCATGAAAATTAATAGAAAATAACAGCATAAAAATAAACAAAAATGGCATAAAAATTAAATAGAAAATGTCAAAAAAACGTTAATAAACAACATAGAAATTAATATCAAAATAGAACATTAAAAAAAACAACTCCGTAAATTAATAAAAATAGAAAACAAGTTGAACAAAGAATGAACACAAACAGAATAATTATACAACATAAATTCTGTCGAAAATTCGACAGAGTCTCCCCTAAAATTCTTCGTCTTCTCCACAAAAAATTCAGTCAGATTTCAAGGTATTTAGTACCGTCACCAATCAAATCTATAAATAATAACCTATAATCATAATCTATACTCGTTTAATAATCAAGGCTAAATAAAACTGAAAAATGCTAGTTTTAACAATGGATTTCGTAACTATCATTCTCCAATTTTAGAATTCATCAAAAACACCCAAACTAGGTGTACTAAGTGAAGATTTAACCTTGTGTATGTAGATTATGACAAATATAGGACAAATTCGAGAGAAATCTAGCAAATTAAGTTCGAAATTTTCGAAATTGTGAATTAGGGATTCGAAACTTCAGCTCCTAATTTCTCCTAGTATAGTTCATCATTTACAGATTTGAAGCTATAGAAACGTAGAGAATCGAAAAACGAAGATTTCGGTACTAACCTTGATTTGGTGAAGAAACGAGGAAGATTGAGCAAACTGAGGGGGAGGGCGATTCGCGGTGTTCTTCGTTCTTCGCTGCTGTTCCGGTTCGAGCTCTCAAAATGGGGAAGAACAAATGTAATTCGAAACGCGGCGTTTGCTTTTTTTTTTCAGTATAGAGGGACGTCCGCCTGGACGTCCGCTCGGTTTTCAGGCGGACAAGGGCCGCGGTATTCAGTTGCGTCTGCGTGGACGACCGCGTCGAAATGGGGCGGACGTGGCTTAGATGACCGCCTGGAGACGGGGCGGTTGTCCAAGCGGACAGCCCCCTGTTTCTTTTTTTTTATTTTAATGTAACAATAAAGAATAAGAAAAAAACAGATTAAACATTAGTACACAAAAATTAATAATTAGTAGTTAGATTACATAAATTATAAGTTAGTGGTTAATTACATAAAATTAAATGTTAAGGACAATGGAAATAAAATGTTAGAGACAATGGAATATTAAATGTTAGTATACACAAAATTAAAATGTTAGAAGTTAAAATTAGATGTTAGAAGTTAGATGTCCGAATGTCAGATGTCCAAATGTCCAAATGTCCAAAATCAGGTGCCCAATTAATATTAACAGATTATTAGATAATTAATATTAACAAAATATAGTAGATAATTAATATTAACAACAACAAAATATTATAGACAAAATATTAACAGAAATAAGAGAACAAAATATTTATAATTAAACAGGTGAATAATCCGGGGCTTAGGAACTAGAATAAATCTAGTCCCCGGCAACGGCGCCATTTTGCAGACGTTATAATCTGAGTGGTTTAAGTGGTGTAATTAAAATTAAAGAAAAGAAATTAAAACCCAAAATAAACGTCGGGCTGCAAACAAATCCCGGTCGCAGTAGTATAGTGAAAATGTAAGCGACCGGATATCGAACCACGGGACTAATGTACATATTAAAGTACCTAAGCGTGTCACAGGAGGGGGGATTAATTGACTTGTTTATATAAATAAAAGGAAAGATAAAATGACTAAATTAACAGATAAACTAAACGGGACTCTGGTTCACATTAATATAATATCTGTTCTTTCATGCTAGGTCTACTGGTTTAATTATAACTGTTTGGCAAGATTCCTGATATTTCTTAAGGTCCGATGCTTAAGGTCCTATGAAAACTCATAAGAACTCGTTCACCTGTAAGCAAGGTCCGATGAAAACTCAAAGCAAAAGCCTGCGAACGGCAGAGGAGTGTTGAGGGATTACATTTGCAACTGAGTACTAACTTAAACGATGAAAATAAGTTTCCCCCAGTTTTACGGCTTAATCAACCCATCTGTTTCCAACCGATGAAATCAAAAACAGACTTAGTAAACATTTTAATAAATTCATGAGGTTTATAAAAAGATGGGAGAGAAAACCTTTAACCGTAACAAACTTTATTAAAATTAAAACCAGTAAAACATATTGCATAATTAATACAGAAACATAATAATTATTCCCAGAGTATACGTAAACTAGCCTAACATATTAAATAGATAGACAGAGACAAGAGTAATAGAAATCATCCGTAATCACTCCGGCTCACTCTGCTATTTTGTATACGTAGGCTAGAGGTGGATTTGGTGGACTGTAAAATAAATAAAATGGAGAAGGCGGAAGGAGAGAAATGAGATGGTGTGTGAATTGGAACTCCAGAGGAACCACGGAAGGAGCCTCCGGAAGGACACCGAAGAAGGTAAGCTGAGCGTTGTATTTATAGAGGGAAGAAGAATGAGCAGAGGAAGAAGAATCAGCAGAGGAGCAGCTCATTGATTGAGCTCGTTGATTGAAAGCTTCACTGATTGCAGGGGACAGGAACAACGCGTGAGTATTTTCAGGTAGGCGCCGTCTGAATCAAGTTGCAGAGCGAGTCGGCGGAGAAGATAACCCGTTTCAGATCTGTATTTTTAGTCACGTCCGCCTCCTCAATGAGGCGGTTGCATGGCGGTATGAATTGTGTCCGCCTAACCCATGTATCCCTCTTGTCCGCCTCCTTGTCCTCTTGTTTATGGGGCGGTTGTAATGAGTTTGTCCGCCCCCTAATGAGGCGGTTGCCTCTATCTTCTCCACTTCTAGTGTTGTCCGCCCCATAATGAGGCGGTTGCATGCAAATCATGCGCATGCATGTCCTTCTCCACGTGACCTTCTTTAATCTATAAACATATATTGTTTTAGGTAATTTTCCTACAATTTAACACATAAAATACATCAGTTAATATAACAGCATATTATAGGAAAAACCCAAGATAAGTGAGAAACATTACTAAAAATGCTATAATTAATAAGGTGATTAAACCTTAAATAGTCTATATGTTTTGCACTTATCAGATTCCTGCGCGTTTTACAGAATTCAAGGTAACCCACTTGTGTTTCAGGTTATTGGTAGATCAAGGGAGAATATGGTGCTCTGTTGTTGCGATTTCTTCCTAATTCGAAACGGGTTACCGAGACCGGATGGGTAGGGAGGGCGTGTTTGTTTCTTTTTTCTTTTTCCTAGTGATCTTAGTAGTCTTGCTACTAGTTTCAGTTAGTTTCTATTACTGAATTTGAGCATAGCTCACCGGTTAAGCGCTCGGGGAAAGTACGGGAGGTCTGGGTTCGAACCTCAGCGGGAGCGTCTTTGCTCCTTTTTCTTTCTCTTTTTTTTGTATAAGTTAAACTTGCTTATTTATATATGTAAGACTATATAACATACCGTGTTATATTTATTGATTTATTTGTCACAAAGTTATGCGACATTATCATTTATATTACAAATTACGATGTTATGCAACGTTACTATTTATTATTTAAAACGTAATATCAAACGTTATGTACATGTATTCTCGTATTCGGATATATGTAAGTACGACTATTAACACATACGTTGCTAAATTTAATTGTTCATAAATTATTTTATGTCCCGAATTATATAACGGTTATTTTCGGATATTTCTCCTTGCGTTTATGTTTTATGTGAGTAAATATCAGGGGTGTTTCAGCACACATGCGCAACAATCAAGCACAAACAACCAAACACAAAACCAAAACCAATATAGACTGCAAATATGCAAGTCGCATGAGGTGCTCTACCCCCCTTAAAAAGGGTTACGCCCACGTACCCCCACAAGTATACACAAACTAAAAGAAAAGTGCTGGATACTTGTCTCACATGGATTCCTCTAACTCCCATGTCGCCTCCTCAATGTCGTGGTTTGACCGCAGAACCTTGACCATCCTAATGGTCTTGTTCCTGGTCTCCCTAGTCTTGGAGTCTAAAATGCGAACTGGGGTCTCCTCATATTTAAGTGTAGGATCTAGCTCGAGTGTCTCAGGCTCTAAGATATGTGAAGGGTGAGGCACATACTGCTTTAGCTGAGAAATGTGAAACATGTTGTGCACTCTCCCAAGCTCAACAGGTAAATCTAATCTGTAGGCTAATGGGCCCACTCGCTCCGTGATAAGGTACGGTCCTACATACTTCGGGCTAAGCTTGCCCTTCTGCCCAAATCTGAAAACTCCCTTCATTGGTGAAACTCTGAGGAAGACTCGATCGCCTACTGCGAACTCGAGGTCTCTCCTCTGGACATCAGCATATGACTTCTGTCTGTCCTGGGCTATCTTCATGTTCTTGCGTATTTGTACAATATCCTCTTTCATCTGATCTAGGTACTCTGGCCCTAAGATGATATTCTCACTGACCTCGTCCCAATAAAGAGGTGTCCTGCATGGCCTGCCGTACAATGCCTGGAATGGTGACATCTGAATGGATGCATGATAGCTGTTGTTGTACGCAAACTCGATCAAATGTAGCCGATCTATCCAGCTTTCCTGGAAGTCTAAGGCACAAGCTCTAAGCATGTCCTCTAATGTCTGAATTGTTCGTTCACTCTGACCATCTGTCTGTGGGTGGAAAGCGGTACTTAGCTTCAGCTTCGTACCCAATGCTTCCTGAACTTGCTGCCAAAATCAAGAAACAAATCTGGAATCTCTATCTGACACAATCTACTTAGGTACACCGTGGTGTCTAATGATCTCTTTTTGGAAGAGGTCCGCCAGCTTGGGGACTTTCCAAGTGTCCTTGATAGGAATAAACTTTGCTACCTTCGTCAGTCTGTCGACGATGACCCATATCATGTTAGCACCTCCTCTAGTCGGTGGAAGACCGACCAAGAAGTCCATGGATATATCCTCGAACTTCCAATATGGAATGGGCATCGGCTGTACTAACCCGCCCGGTCTCCGGTGCTCGAATTTTACTTTCTGACAAGTCATACATCTTGCCACGAACTTTGCAACGTCCTTCTTCATACCACTCCACCAGAAATGTAATTTCAGATCTTTGTACATCTTAGATGACCCTGGATGTACTGAGAAGGAAGAGCAACGAGCTTCCTGTAATATCTTTTCCTTCAAGTCAGGGCTGGACTCTAGAATGCACAAACGACCATTTAATCTGATTAACCCATCTTCACTGAGTACAAAGTCGTACTTCTGTCTCTCAAAAATACAGTCACTCAACTACTGCCTGATAGTCTTCATGTACTGGTCATTATTTTGAGCACAACGTACCTCCTCGATGAGGTCGTTGTCTCCTATCATGGCAAATAAGGAATGAGCTCTACGGCTCAGGGCGTCAGCAACGACATTTGCCTTGCCCTCCTTGTACCTGAGGTCGATGTCGTAGTACTTCAGAAACTCGACCCATCGCCTTTGTCTCATGTTAAGCTCCTTCTGAGTGAATAGGTGTTGAAGGCTCTTATGATCCGAGTAGACTATCACTGTAACTCCATATAAGTAGTGGCGCCAGATCTTCAGTGCAAATACCACTGCTCCCAATTTTAGATCATGTGTCGGGTAGTTTTCTTCATGTTTCTTCAGCTGACGTGATGCATAAGCAACAACCTTGCCATTATGCATGAGTACACACCTTATCCCTGTGCATGAGGCATCACAATATACTTCAAACCCATCGGTCCCCTCTGGAATGGTGAGTATGGGTGCCGATGTCAGTAGATCTTTCAGTGTCTGAAAGGAACGCTCGCAATCCTCGGTCCATACAAATGGAGAGTCTTTCTTCATCAGACTAGTCATTGGTTTCACCAGTTTGAAGAAGTCCTGTACAAATCTGCGATAGTAACCAGCTAATCCCAAGAAACTACGGATATCTGTCACTGTCTTCAGTCTCGGCCAAGTCTTAACGGCCTCAATCTTCGCAGGGTCTACAGATATACCGCTGGCAGATATCACATGCCCTAGAAAAGCTACACTGTCCAACCAAAAATCACACTTTGAAAGCTTGGCATACAATTGGTTCTCTCTCATGGTCTGTAAAACTTGCCTCAGATGCACCTCGTGCTCGTCCTTAGTCTTAGAATAGACTAGAATGTCGTCGATGAACACAACCACTGATGAGTCTAACTACTCTCTGAATAATCGGTTCATAAGATCCATGAATATAGCTGGGGCGTTCGATAAGCCAAATGGCATAACTGTGAACTCATAGTGCCCATAGCGCGTTCGAAAAGCTGTCTTCTCTATATCTCCAACAGCTATCCGTATCTGGTGGTATCCCGATCTAAGGTCAATCTTTGAAAAGATTGTAGCACCTCTTAATTGGTCGAACAAATCGTCAATCCGTGGTAACGGGTACTTGTTCTTGACTGTGACTGCGTTAAGCTCCCTGTAGTCAATGCATAGTCGCATGCTACCATCCTTCTTCTTCACAAACAAAACTGGTGCTCCCCATGGTGACACACTCGGTATGATAAAACCCTTGTCAAGCAGATCCTCTAACTGAAATACCCCGAACTTAAATATAGTGATTAAGATTATTCTAATCCGTATTTGAGAGGCTAATAATGCTTAAGTAATATTGGTAAGGAAAAATAAATCCAAGAGAAATGAAGAAACGCTTAAAAAGCGAAAAACGCTAAATAAGCGTTAAATAACCATAGGAGGTACGAGACCTTGGTTAGAGTATTATATGGATTCTAAAGGCTTATTCATGCCTAAATAATATATGGGAACAACTCCCGAAGAAAACGGATCCAAATAATGTATTATAACGCTAATAGAGCTTTAGCGCACGTTTTTCAAGAAAACCCGAAAACGCGACTTTAAGTGGTCAAACGAACCCGTAAAAATTATAAATCACTAAATAACAATAATTAAGCATTAATAACCAATAAAATTAAATAAACGAGAAAATTCCGGAAAACGGGCCCGGATAGTGAATAGTACCAAAACCGGGTAGAATAACGAGTGTTTTCTGTAAAAGACAAAAAACGCTCCAACTAGTAATACTGTAGGGGGCCGGTTTTAACAGTTAAATAACTCCCTCACACACTCACACAACTAGCTAATTAAATAAGAGGTCAAAAGCAAAAAGAGAAAAGTGAAAAGTACATTACCTTTTCTCTCACCTCTCCTTTCCTCATTTCTCTATTCTCTCACCTCCCTCCTTCTCTCCCAACGATTTCTCGCTCCTTCCCCCATTGTTGCTGGCAATTTTTGAAGCCCCAAAGAAGCTTCAATGGCTTCTCCACTTTACCTCCACGCTCTGCCCCCATGTGAGCTCCAAATGTAAAAATAATTACATATTCTTACTCCCCTCATCATTCTCTACACTTCCTTCTTTTTAAAATTCCAAAATGACGAAGTTCATTTTTGTGGGTATACCCCATTGGTGAAGAAAATAGCATCAATGTGTAGCTTGGAGTTCCCTCTTTCCATTAAGGTAAAAATCTACATGAAAAACTCATGTTTTCTTCATCTTCCTTCATAGCCGATTTTTGCCCTATGTAACACTCTAATTCCTCTCTCTCTTTTGAGCATAATTTCAACCTTGCAATGGTGGTGGAATCACCTTCTTGAACCAAGGGCTAAAACCCCTCCTAAAACACTCCAAAGGTAAACCCTAGAAATCTTGTTTTAAGCATTTCAATGAGCTAACATTAATCTAAGGGTTAGTATATTAATTGCACTTGTTTTGTGTACTTTGGGTGGTGGGAATGGACTCCATTCCCCATATGGCCGATTTGTGCAAGAAAGAGAGAAGGAAGAAGAATTGGAAAAGAAAAGAAGAATTAAGAGCTTAAGGTAAGGGCTCCTTCTTAATGCTAATTTTAAATGCATTAGAGTAATGGGAATGGGTAAACTAATTAAAGAAACACAAATATTGTATTAGTATTGTAGTTATGGAAGTATGAGTATTTGTAAGCTAAGCATTTGGATTGTAGGCATTAGAGCCAAATAATTGTGTATGAGTATTGGTATTGTAGTTTGATGGAGTATTGATGTATTGAGATTGCTTTGATTGCTGGCAGGACCCTTGTATGGGTGTGGCTAGATTTGGAATGATTTTGGCAAGAAAGGGTGTATGTGGCTAAGTAAGAAAAGTAGGTGAACTATGGCAAAATTTTGGTAGGAATTGTGCATTCATGGATGACTTGGTGAATGGGAAAACCAAGGTGAGTATTGGGTTTAGTAGAGATGTTTAGTAACCATGGGTTGGTAGTTGTAGTAAGAGAATAAAGTATGTAAAAATCTGTAGCATGAAGTATTAGAATGCATTGGAGAAACTAGGAGGAACTAAGTGTATTTGGAGAGCTTAAGGTGTGTAGTAAACCACCTTCTAACAGATTAGGGGAGGAGCTAGATAATGGGGAGGATTTGAGTGGAAGATAATGTAATGAGGATATTAGTAATGGTATTGGTAATAGGAGTATTGAATGGTAAAGGTTAGAGTAAAAATCTGTAGCATAAGAACAAAAGCTGCTATGAGTGCTGGAATGGAAATGAGGAAATTGTGTAAATCAATATAAGGATGGGGAATGAATTTAGTAATGGACTTGGTGGATGAATTAAGGTATTTTAGGAAGCCTAAATGGTACTAAAACATGTGGGATTACATGTAGGAAGATTGGGGAAGAAATGGGTAAGGAAAGAAGTGAAAAACAAAATCTGTAGGCAAGTTCTGACTTCGACCGACCCAGAGGTTGGGTCGGTCGGTGGGTCGGTCGGAGCATAGACGATGGAACTTAAACCTTCTGGAATGGACCGACCCAGAGGTGTATGGGTCGGTCGGAACAGTCCTGGGTCGGTCGGGAAGAATTTAAGGAACGGGAAACTTACTGGAATGGACCGACCCGAGGGGTTGGGTCGGTCGGTGGGTCGGTCGGCCCTAACTTACAAAAAAATAAATAATAATATAGTAATCATATGTATGTATATATATAGATGTAAATATATAAGGGACTTTAGTAATACACCATTAATGTAACGCTAATGGTAGGAAAGTTGAGAGTATAAGAGCATTAAGTTAAACCGAAGTAACGGGATAACGGGGTAAGTATGGGAGTAGTAGCTATGAAAGTATTGTAATGCTTAGTATTAATGGAACCATTTGGCATGTAGCGGAGGTTCGAGAATAAGACTCGAGGAACGAGAGTGAACCAAAGGAGCAAGGGAACACCCGGTAAAGTGATTTCCGGAAAAATGTATGATTTCTTCATGCCCTGTATCCTAACCTGGTTACCCCGATTTGTGTGCTTATTTGATCACCTAAATAAGATAAATGCATGAATCGGACTATATTGCACTTACTTGTGCTCGCTTTAGGTTGTTCTTGATATATATTGTCTTGAACACTAGTTTGTATAATTCATGAAATATATGGATGAAGATGAAATGAATTCGTACCTTGTATTGTACTTGTGTATTGTATTGTATCTTGTATGGATGTGTATATGAGCAATGTATTTGTGTGTGGCTTGGATGTGTGACTTCTACTAATTCCTAACTACTTAACTCCTAACGTAAGTATTGAGCAAATTGGAATGAGTAGAAGTCCGATATAGCTTCGGCCACGCGTGAGGATGAGGAGACACAAGAGGTTGGATCCGATTCCTGGTTCTTAAACTTTTCCACGGCCCAAACCCCGTAAATGGGTAGCATCCTGGATTGGTGAACCAAGTAAATCCCGGTGGTGGGACGGTGTAGTCCCCGGGCCGGAGGTCCCGACGACTTAACTTGAGTAAGTAGTAAGTAAAGTAAAGTATTGTATGAGTAATGGTCTTGGCTGGTGTAAGTCATTGACCCCGAGTAAAAGAGTAATCTCCACCCGATTAACCCGGGTGGACAAATGGAGCTAACAAGTATTGTGTATTGTGTATGTATTGCGTATGTATTGTATATGTATTGTGTATGCGTATTTCGGAAAAGGTAAGTAAGTATCAGTTGGCTTGTATGGTTTACCTTGTATGTATTGAAGTGTATGTATGTATTCTTTGCGTAAAGTATTGTAGTATTATGTATGAAAGCATGTATGCATGTATGTATGAATAAAATGAATCGCATGTATTCGACCAAGTGGTCGGCGTACCCTCGCTAGTACGCGGGGTATGCAGAAGTCATATGCAGCGTAAGCTGTGCCCCTAGGGGCAACGTTTTTAGTGTGCAGGTACCCGAAGCGGTTACGATCACAACAAGAGACGGCGACCACGATTAGATATCTAGGAATGAAATGTAGATAGTAGAGAATGGTACAAGGCTTGTAGCCTAGAAGTAGAAGTGTACCAAGGGGTACACCATAAGTATTGGAAGCATGTAGCTGTGAGGAATGGGTAGATGTAGTCTCTTAATGAGTATGTATGAAATTGAAGGAGGTATTGTATTTGTATAAGGATCTTAGTAAACTCGGTGTATTATATTGTATTGAACTTATGGAGCATTGTATGAAATGGATCATTGTAGTATTTGTAAGTAATTGAAGTATGTATTGTAATTGTGTAGTACTCGGATATTCCGGTCCATCAGACCGATGCTGTATGTAGTAGTAGCCTTGTTAGTCACGTGGGTGGCTAACGGCATTGTATCACCCACCGTTGTGTTAGTATGTATCCGCTGCGTGAGTATGGATGTATAAGGAGATTGGACGGTAATGACGGTATTAGCGGTAGGGGTGTTACAAAAAGTGGTATCAGAGCGAAGTATCACTCTGGTGACTGGAAATACCGAGTTTAGGAAATACCGAGTTAGGAATTAGAAGTTTAGGGCTAAGGGCTGAGTGATAGCATTAGGGATATGCTAGTTAGGAACTCCCGGTGTGTACCGGATACCTACAACACCGGACCCGCCCTCCGCAAACCCACGGTATAACTTGGGAAAGGACGCCAGAGAGAAGGAAAGTCCTCTCACACTCGGGAAAACCCGATCTGGCAGTTGTGAAACAATCACACAGTAAACAAGAACCGACATATGGTAGATTCCAAGAATTAGAAGTCCCGGAGATGGATCCCGGTTGAACAACAATACCCGCACTTAATAGCGGTAGGATGAGCACTCCAACCATGAGGAGGCTACAACTTACAACAGCATGGGGCGACATGCTTAGCAGTCGCGAAACCTAGCTAGTCAACCAGCAGCAGGAAAGAAGCACTAATCGTGCAACAGAATGGGAAAGGAGTAGTAATGAAACCCGAGACACAAGTCTGCGGGACATCGGTAGCTAGATAATACCACTAATGGTATACCAACTGACTAAGGACATAGTTAGGAGTGATTAACTCCAAACTACAACGCCAAAAAGGTTGCAATACCTGGCTAATATAGCTCAGACAACTACAAGGACATTCACAAGATATAATCTGACGCAACCACAGAAGTAGTGCCTAAACAATCTAAGGCTCGCTAACCACGGTAAACATGTGGAACGAGCAACAAAGAAAAACACAATGCAAATAAATAAGGATCTCCAAGGATTGGAGAAGTACCCCGATCAATGACAGTCACGTCAAGATCACAGAGGAACTACTTAAAAGATCAAGTATCCAAAACATAGATCAATAAGATCAAGGGAAGAGTCGACAAGACTACCCAAATACGAGTGGAAACCATACCGTGACCGGTATAGGTCTACCCAAAAACCACCAGTACCACGCACTTGCCACGGCAAGTGCAGTAAGGATAGGAACATGTAGAGGAACCCTAACACACCACAAGTACTTAGTAATATACCGTGACTGCAATGAAGCGACCACAGGATCACACATCCTAAAAACTGGAAGAATGGAACCTTGGAAAGGCCTGACGGCCTGACCATTGTACAAAGGACATACCAGTCAGTAAGAATCTGGATCTGGTCAAGACCTTAAACATGGCTATGCCATGAAGAACTTCTTTTAACACCGAACCGTAATTTCAAAACCCAATTTTTCTTTCAAACCACAACCTTTCTTTTAAAACCTTGGATTTTAAAACCAAACCAACAGAATTACGGTGAGTATCATACCAAGATACAAGAGGAGATGACAATAGAATACTTCACCTAGGCGTGTGATGAGCACTACGAGTGTACCCAATTACGGGATATGGGACGACCGCACTCCGAAGGTTCTTGCGGGCCTGATAGATAGTCGGGTAAGTGGCAACGTATCAACAAGGTACCCCACGTATGTATACATGGAGTGCACGAAACACGGGAAGTAGTCAACTCCGTTCTACGGACCATGAGTAAGTTCAAACCAGAACAGCTGGACACCACAGACGATCAAGGAGAAGGAACTCAACTAAGTAATAAGTATAAAGGAATTCAGAGAAACCATCTGAAGATGAGGAATGAGGGTTAGGAAGTGCAAGAGCACATACTAATGAGTATAGACATTGGATATGTCTCAAGACTTCAAGCAATTACATGACAGCGGGAAAGTATACCCAGCCTGAACACAGTAAGGCAGATACCTAATGTGAACACAACGATGCTCAACAAACGGGACGGAGTTCCCAAGAGCGACCACAAGATTACCACAAAGTATAATCCATCATTGAAGAGGATATTAAACCTAGTCTCAAGCACTAGGAGGAAGTATAAACGGTCTACCCAAGAACGGGAGACGTTATAACCCTAAAGGGGATAGCTCAAATACAATACCACAAGGCGGTATAGTGGACACGACATATCATAAACACTAGCCGGATGTAACGGCATAACCTAACAACACCCAGGAGCAATCCTTGAAGGGTGCATGAGTTAGCAACAGTTGAACAAAGCATCATGATAAGAGCACGGGAGCTAGAACGAACACTCGGTTAGGACACCGAAGGGATTTCACTTAGCAGGAAATACCCTCAACCACTGGAAGGCACTGATTAACACCAAAATGCCTAAAGGGCCTCCTATGAACGGAAGCGTGATGCCATGACTTGCCATGGAGCCCAGTAATACCTCCACCCTATGGGGTATACAAGGAGTGGAAACATGTATAAGCAGCTTGCAAAGAGCATAGCTCGCAGCAATTTGGCTTAAAAGCCATAAACCAAATACGTTATGTAAACTTAAACGGTTGGAAAACCCACACCAATTACTAACAGGACTGGCAAAGATATTTCTTCATACGACAAACAGATCAATAACTGAACCACCCAATTTAAGCTCAACATCAAAGGTGGCTTGGAGTAATGGCTACCTCAGTGTCACTGTTCACTAGAGCATCAGTCTAGTATACAGTTGACGGAGTTTTGATTACCCTCCATGCCTTCTGTAGCAATGGTAGCACAGAGGCATAAGAATCGTAATAACGCCAACAATGGCTTGGTCCACACTTGGACACTACGAGAAACCCGAGGGAAGGTACCCCTCGTTAACCAAGGATCACCAATGCGGTGAAGAGGTGAACCCTCAGAAAAGGCTTTCATCTACCATACCAACAAAGCTTGTGCATGTAGTTATTGCCAAGAGACAATCGAGTAACAAAATGAGATCTTCAAACCACTACGCCTAGAAAAAGGCTTTGAGAGCAACAGTGACAACCGAAGAAGAGTCAGATGTGAACTGTAGAAGCACATCACTTAAAGAGCATAGAGACTCGAAGGAGTAAGTATACTCCATATGCAGTACATAAACAGATACTAACATAGTAAACCTTGTCAACAAGAACCTTCACTTACTAGTGATGAAATACCCTCTAACTGGAGAACGGGACCAGAAAACCCTTGAAGTTTCTTGAGGATGTCCCGGTGATGTACATACAAAGTAAAACTACATAGTTAGAGCCTAAAACCAATGCTCGGCATTGAGGAGACAGTAATTGTCAAAAAAATCAATGTGAATGCACATTGCACACCACGAATAACCAGCGCTCAAGAGAGCTTATAACCCGATAAATAACTTCATCCATTGTCAACCAAGATACTTGGTAAATTGCATCATAAATGATGAAGTAATGTGAGGTAAGTTAACCTACACATGAAACCTAAATGGAAATAAAACATCTCCATATGGGGAAGATAATAACGTTGCGGTATGCTACGACAACCGTCATACGCACGAGCATTGGAAACCCTCAGTGTATTCACACCATAAGGAAATGGTGCCAACGACAATGGCAATGAGTAAAGAGAAGCTACCACAGTAACAAAGACCGTAAGAATGATGTTGTATAGCGAGTAAGAATACGGTGCGCAACAAGCGACCGCCATGAGGAAGTAGTTAGACAATGACACGGAGTATAAGTATAAGAAGACAGACAAAATATTCATTCCTATCACATAAGTGACTTACTGCCGAGCGTTTATGCCTCTGCACTCTGTATGACTGAGTGTTTTGGTATTGCACTTGCGCAGTAATGATCTAGTGAGATAGCTAGGAATATGGAAAAGAGGACGATTGTAGTAAAAGTAGAAGGAAACTTAAGAAAGTCACTAGAACCGACGCATAGAAATGCAAGGTCATACAAGTAAAGAATACTTGTACTGAACCAGAAGAACTGGTATAATTCAGAAGCTAGTGACAACAGAGGAAGCACTACAACTAAGTAGTGACTTAACCTCACCCGACAATAAGTCGGAGGAACTTAGTGAATAATCGTGGGAGTACGAATAGTATGTATAATAGATTGCCAGAGAGCTGGTCATAAATCTAAAACTCATGGAGTTCAAGCACGGTAAAAGAATACCACACTTGTTTAATAAACCTTATTCCCACAATAAAGGGATAAAAAGACAATGTATCAGGGTCGCGCAGCGGAAGCTAGTGGGCCCTAGCGTAGAGGTTAATGTACCCAGTAAATATGAGAGAATGGCTATCAATGCCTTGAAGCCTAATAGGCTAGAATCCAATTGATTATGAGTTAAATAAACTCCAATAGGAATTCCTGGTGTAGGGACTGAACCATTAGTACGGTTAAGACCCTTTGACCAGAGTACAGTATATAATAGACCGTAGGGAAGCTAAAATGCTTCAGAATGCCCGAATCGAATGAACCAATGTTCAATAATAATATATGGTAGATTACATGGGCATAATCCCTTTTAAGGGGGGTAGAGCGAAAACCGCTTAATGTAAGTTTCATGAATAAAACACTTGAACTATAATGTGCATAGCACAAACGAGAATCGAATTGATGATTGGTACTATGTTAAATAAACATAAGTATTCATTCATATTGTAATTGTGGTAATTAGGCACTAGAGATGCAAATACCGTAGGGCGAATATACCCATCTTGTAACCCCAGTGTAAGAGTATTGGTAAAGAATAGTAATGAGTAGTGGACGGAGTTCCACAAGTATTATATTCCTTAAAGAATAGTACGAAACGATTGAGAGTAGTTGATGAATGAAGTCCATGAGTAGGGTGCCCCTAGGTATGTTATTGAGAGCAATTGAGGATGACTGAATTTTAAAAGTATTGTACTTCTTAATTAGGATATTTGAGATGATGGGGAGTAGTGGATGAAAGTAGCGAAGGATGATGAAATGAGCACTTAAGTACTGAATCTCGGAGTAAAGCATTTGGGAAGTAGAGTGAGGATGATTGATGGACTAAGTTCCATCCCTGAGAGTTGTATGAATTTGGAATTATGACTAGGAAGAGTAAAAAGATAAAAAATGGAAATAGCTGAATTATTTGTTTGTTTGAAACTGACGTGGGAAGTCGAACTTGATCCTGATCAGATCAAGGGAAACCGAACACAAATTGGAGTGGAAAGATAGTTCAACATTGATGCTGATCACATCAGGGTCGAATGATTCTTGAAGCTCCCCTCAAAGTGGTCACAAGAATCACACATAGGATAGAGGTAATGAACATAAATTGGAACTTGGAGTTGTGTGTTTTAGAAAATTTCTAATTAGTAGTTGTGAAAGAATTTCCCTTAAATTGGAGGATGAGGATTTGTTAGAAGCTTATACCGGAGAAGATAGTAGTATATCATGTTGTATTATTCCAAGGGCAGCGGAACATAGAGGAGTCCTGCGTCTAGATGACCGGAGTGCTTGCGGGATTGTGATGTGGATTGCATTGCTTTGGGGAGAGCTTTGCACTGTATGTATGTATAAACCTTGTAATGTGGAACCAATGGTTGATTATAATGTGGATTGGAGTAATTGTAGTATATTTGTATGGTATGGAATGTAGAAACCTTGAGTAACGAATTTGGGAATTGTGAGGAGGAGGAATGTATGATTTTGGCATAGACAGGTATGAATGAGCAAGTATCGTAATCCTATAACCTTGAGCAACTTTGAGGACAAAGTTCTTAAGGGGGGTAGATTGAAATACCCCGAACTTAAATATAGTGATTAAGATTATTCTAATCCGTATTTGAGAGCCTAATAATGCTTAAGTAATATTGGTAAGGAAAAATAAATCCAAGAGAAATGAAGAAACGCTTAAAAAGCGAAAATGCTAAATAAGTGTTAAATAACCATAGGAGGTACGACACCTCGGTTAGAGTATTATAACGCTAATAGAGCTTTAGCGCACGTTTTTCGAGAAAACCTGAAAACACGACTTTAAGTGGTCAAACGAACCCGTAAAAATTATAAATCACTAAATAATAATAATTAAGCATTAATGGAATCTTAGTAACCAATAAAATTAAATAAACGAGAAAATTCTGGAAAACGGGCCCGGTTAGTGAATAGTACCAAAACCGGGTAGAATAACGAGCGTTTTCTGTAAAAGACGAAAAACGCTCCAACTAGTAATACTGTAGGGGGCCGGTTTTAATAGTTAAATAACTCCCTCACACAATCACACAACTAGCTAATTAAATAAGAGGTCAAAAAGCAAAAAGCAAAAAGAGAAAAGTGAAAAGTACATTACCTTTTCTCTCACCTCTCCTTTCCTCATTTCTCTATTCTCTCACCTCCCTCCTTCTCTCCCATCGATTTCTCTCTCCTTCTCCCCATTGTTGCTGGCGATTTTTGAAGCCCCAAAGAAGCTTCAATGGCTTCTCCACTTTACCTCCATGCTCTACCCCCATGTAAGCTCCAAATATAAAAATAATTACATATTCTTACCCCCAATCATCATTCTCTACACTTCATTCTTTTTAAAATTCCAAAATGACGAAGTTCATTTTCGTGGGTATACCCCATTGGTGAAGAAAATAGCATCAATGTGTAGCTTGGAGTTCCCTCTCTCCATTAAGGTAAAAATCTACATGAAAAACTCATGTTTTCTTCATCTTCCTTCATAGCTGATTTTTGCCCTATGTAACACTCTAATTCCTCTCTCTTTTGAGCATAATTTCAACCTTGCAATGTTGGTGGAATCACCTTCTTGAACCAAGGTCTAAAACCCCTCCTAAAACACTCCAAAGGTAAACCCTAGAAATCTTGTTTTAAGCATTTCAATGAGCTAGCATTAATCTAAGGGTTAGTATATTAATTGCACTTGTTTTGTGTACTTTGGGTGATGGGAATGGAGTTTGGCAACTCCATTCCCCATATGGCCGATTTGTGTAAGAAAGAGAGAAGGAAGAAGAATTAGAAAAGAAAAGAAGAATTAAGAGCTTAAGGTAAGGGCTCCTTCTTAATGCTAATTTTAAATGCATTAGAGTAATGGGAATGGGTAAACTAATTAAAGAAACCCAAATATTGTATTAGTATTGTAGTTATGGAAGTATGAGTATTTGTGAGCTAAGCATTTGGATTGTAGGCCTTAGAGCCAAATAATTGTGTATGAGTATTGGTATTGTAGTTTGATGGAGTATTGATGTATTGAGATTGCTTTGATTGCTGGTAGGACCCTTGTATGGGTGTGGCTAGATTAGGAATGATTTTGGCAAGAAAGGGTGTATGTGGCTAAGTAAGAAAAGTAGGTGAACTATGGCAAAATTTTGGTAGGAATTGTGCATTCATGGATGACTTAGTGAATGGGAAAACCAAGGTGTGTATTGGGTTTAGTAGAGATGTTTAGTAACCATGGGTTGGTAGTTGTAGTAAGAGAATAAGTATGTAAAAATCTGTAGCATGAAGTATTAGAATGCATTGGAGAAACTAGGAGGAACTAAGTGTATTTGGAGAGCTTAAGGTGTGTAGTAAACCACCTTGTAACAGATTAGGAGAGGAGCTAGATAATGGGGAGGATTTGAGTGGAAGATAATGTAATGAGGATATTAGTAATGGTATTGGTAATAGGAGTATTGAATGGTAAAGGTTAGAGTAAAAATCTGTAGCATAAGAACAAAAGCTGCTATGAGTGCTGGAATGGAAATGAGGAAATTGTGTAAATCAATATAAGGATGGGGAATGAATTTAGTAATGGACTTGGTGGATGAATTAAGGTATTTTAGGAAGCCTAAATGGTACTAAAACATGTGGGATTACATGTAGGAAGATTGGGGAAGAAATGGGTAAGGAAAGAAGTGAAAAACAAAATCTGTAGGCAAGTTCTGACTTCGACCGACCCAGAGGTTGGGTCGGTCGGGGGGGTCGGTCGGATCATAGACGATGGAACTTAAACCTTCTGGAATGGACCGACCCAGAGGTGTATGGGTCAATCGGAACAGTCCTGGGTCGGTCGGGAAGAATTTAAGGAACGGGAAACTTACTGGAATGGACCGACCCGAGGGGTTGGGTCGGTCGGTGGGTTGGTCGGCCCTAACTTACAAAAAAATAAATAATAATATAGTAATCATATGTATGTATATATATAGATGTAAACATATATAAGGGACTTTAGTAATACACCATTAATGTAACGCTAATGGTAAGAAAGTTGAGAGTATAAGAACATTAAGTTAAACCAAAGTAACGGGATAACGAGGTAAGTACGGGAGTAGTAGCTATGAAAGTATTGTAATGCTTAGTATTAATGGAACCATTTGGCATGTAGCCGGAGGTTCGAGAATATGACTCGAGGAACGAGAGTGAACCAAAGGAGCAAGGGAACACCCGGTAAAGTGATTTCCGGAAAAATGTATGATTTCTTCATGCCCTGTATCCTAACCTGGTTACCCCGATTTGTGTGCTTATTTGATCACCTAAATAAGATAAATGCATGAATCGGACTATATTGCACTTACTTGTGCTCGCTTTAGGTTGTTCTTGATATATATTGTCTTGAACACTAGTTTGTATAATTCATGAAATATATGGATGAAGATGAAATGAATTCGTACCTTGTATTGTACTTGTGTATTGTATTGTATCTTGTATGGATGTGTATATGAGCAATGTATTTATGTGTGGCTTGGATGTGTGACTTCTACTAATTCCTAACTACTTAACTCCTAACGTAAGTATTGAGTAAATTGGAATGAGTAGAAGTTCGATATAGCTTCGGCCATGCGTGAGGATGAGGAGACACAAGAGGTTGGATCCGATTCCTGGTTCTTAAACTTTTCCACTGCCCAAACCCCTTAAATGGGTAGCATCCTGGATTGGTGAACCAAGTAAATCCCGGTGGTGGGACGGTGTAGTCCCCGGGCCGGAGGTCCCGACGACTTAACTTGAGTAAGTAGTAAGTAAAGTAAAGTATTGTATGAGTAAAGGTCTTGGCTGGTGTAAGTCATTGACCCCGAGTAAAAGAGTAATCTCCACCCGATTAACCCGGGTGGACAAATGGAGCTAACAAGTATTGTGTATTGTGTATGTATTGCGTATGTATTGTATATGTATTGTGTATGCGTATTTCGGAAAAAGGTAAGTAAGTATTGGTTGGCTTGTATGGTTTACCTTGTATGTATTGAAGTGTATGTATGTATTCCTTGCGTAAAGTATTGTAGTATTATGTATGAAAGCATGTATGCATGTATGTATGAATAAAATGAATCGCATGTATTCGACCAAGTGGTCGGCGTACCCTCGCTAGTACGCGGGGTATGCGGAAGTCATATGCAGCGTAAGCTGAGCCCCTAGGGGCAACGTTTTTAGTGTGCAGGTACCCAAAGCGGTTACGATCACAACAAGAGACGGCGACCACGATTAGATAACTAGGAATGAAATGTAGATAGTAGAGAATTGTACAAGGCTTGTAGCCTAGAAGTAGAAGTGTACTAAGGGGTAACCATAAGTATTGGAAGCATGTAGCTGTGAGGAATGGGTAGATGTAGTCTCTTAATGAGTATGTTTGAAATTGAAGGAGGTATTGTATTTGTATAAGGATTTTAGTAAACTCGGTGTATTATATTGTATTGAACTTATGGAGCATTGTATGAAATGGATCATTGTAGTATTTGTAAGCAATTGAAGTATGTATTGTAATTGTGTAGTACTCGGATATTCCGGTCCATCAGACCGATGCTGTATGTAGTAGTAGCCTTGTTAGTCACGTGGGTGGCTAACGGCATTGTATCATCCACCGTTGTGTTAGTATGTATCCGCTGCGTGAGTATGGATGTATAAGGAGATTGGACGGTAATGACGGTATTAGCGGTAGGGGTGTTACACTAACTGAATCTTCAGTTCTTTCATCTCTACTGGTGCCATTCTGTAGGGCGCCTTAGCAATAGGCCCCGTGACTGGTATTAAGTCGATGGAGAACTCAACATCCCTCTTGGGTGGCATCCCTGGTAATTCTTCAGGAAATATATCAGAGAAATCTGAAACGACTGGTATGTCTGACTGTGTCTGCTCTTCCTGCCTCATGTCGTGGACATAGCACAAATAGACTGGCTGCCCCTTTTTCACTTTCTTCATCAATTATATAGCAGATACTAGCTTGAAAGTCGGCTCTCTGGGAGTACTGCGATATGAAACTGTCTTGCCCTTCGGGCTCTTCAGTAGTAGTATGTGCTCTGCGCAATGCAGTCTTCCCTTATACTTCTGTAGCCAATCCATGCCCATGATGATGTCAAAGCCCAAATTATCCAGCTCAATCAAGTCCGCGTGAAAATCTTCATCCATGATATTAATCTGAACTCCCGTGTGGAGTTTCGTGCACCTCACTCTCTCATTCGTCGGTAATGTGACTAGGAAATCTGAGAGAGGCTCAGGGGTTGTCTCTAACTTCCTTGCTAATGCAGAGGATATAAAGGAATGAGACGCTCCTGAATCGAATAGTATCGATGCACTCACGCCATTTACTGTGAAGGTTCCCATGATGACATTCCCCTTATCCTTGGCCTCGGTCTTGTCCAACGCATTCAGCACTGCTCCTCCATTAGACTCGTGGCCTGGGGTTAACAATTCGTAAGATAGTGAGGTTGGGGTGTATGTCTCAAAGGAATTAAAATGCCATTCATTAATCCAATGATTCTTACATACAAGCTCTATATTTACATCAATATTGCCTAAACGTCAAATTTAACCGTCCGGGTTTCAAATGGGTGGTGTTTACTAAGGTTGATGGGGCTGTATTCAACTTAATGCTCTTAATCCCATGGTACACTAATCTGGATTCTCCACCAAATATCAACACGTCTCCTGACTTCAAAACAATCTTGCTCGCCTTGTCCATCCTCTTCTGATCACCGTATAGAAACTCAGCATCATCTCCAATGGAGAATGATACAACTGGTATCCCTTTGGTAATTGACTCAGATGTCTCATCTCGGTCCTGGTGTAATCCAAGTTTTCCCCCTTTCTCATAGAAGTTCACAATGCAAACGTCGGTTTTCATGTCAGGTATGGGGTTTGTTTCTAATTGTTGTGCAATCTTGACCGCTTCTGTCACCAAGGTTTGAAAAATATCGGGTATCCTAGGAACTCGTGCTCCATCTATCTTTCTTACTTCTCGATACAACCTAGTTTGTGGATCCCAATCCTTACCCATACACATCATATACAATTTAAGTTTTGATCCACTCCCATATCCTGGAATATAAAATCCTCCAAGGCCTATTCCCAAAGTTCTACATTCATTTACAATGGCTATTTGTTCATCTAGGTTTAAATATTGCTTGAGTAGGATCATGCCGGGTCGAAGTACTTGGCATTCTTCCTCTGGATATTCCCGACCTTCGCTCATAGGTTCAGGTGATCTCGGTCTCATGGGTAAGGGGTAACAGATGTCGAAGTATCCTATTAGGTGAAAGGTTTCCTAAGTTAGGCCTCTCTAAATTTTTATTTACACTAAACACATACAAGTTTCATCGTTTGACAACTGTAAACACACATTCATGCTCCATGCTTTTGGTTTAGGTTTTAGGCTTACCGGTCTCGCGCTGAGTACTAGTCTCAGCGCCCGAAGCTCCCACTGAGTACAGGGTGTTTGTTCCTGGGACGACCTCCTTTCCCTTCTGACTCGCGGATGAGGATGGCTGTCCTGCCGGTCCTCTAGTGTAGGTGTTGTTCTGAGGCGCCTGACCTCCTCTTGGTCCGCCCACCTCTATAGCTGGGGTCCTCTGTGAATCTCTAGATCCTTTATACACTCGGATTCCTGGGTTGGAAAATCATTCATACTCTCGGTGGCCTTCCTTCTTGCAATAGCGGCACTCCACCTTCCTGCCTGAGCAATCTATGCCAGGGTGATCATTTCCACAACGCTTACAGTAGTAGTGGCGCTGGGGTGGCTTAGTGCCTATTGTTTATACAACACGGTTTAGTCAAGGTACAACTAATAAATATTTTGGTTAGGTGAGAGGTGGGTAACCTTACCCTTGGGTGGTGCCGATCTAAGTGGCTGAGCATTAATAGCTAGGCCGGTCAGACGAGGGACCTGCTCCTTCGCCTTCTGACCCTGGAAGTCCTTCCGCCCCTTCTTCTTATCAAAGAATTTCCTGTTGAAGGTTTAGGCTTAGTGACCAATTTAAGTATAGGTAATAAACGGGCAACTCATTCTTAATCAAGGTTTCTTACTTTCCCTTCTTGTTGTAACCGCCAGAGGTTGCTCCCCCATCTTCTCCTTCAGAATTCTTCCTTTTCTTTCCTTGGGCCTCCTCCCTGGACTGAAGCATTAGCTCGGTTGCTGATGCGGCGTCATAGCATTCTTGTATAGTGGTAAAACGTATGGCTCCCATGAAGCCCTGAATACGATATTGCAACCCTCCCCTAAATTTCTGAATCTTTACGGTGTCGGAGTAGTCGACCCCTGGTATGTAGTCCAGTAGACTGATGAATCGTGCGTAGTACTGATCAATCGTCTGACTCCCCTGGATCAGGGTCTCGAATTCTTGCCTCTTTCTCTGCTTTAGGTGTTGGGGTAGTACTTCTCCCGCAACACCTCCACAAATGCTGTCCAATCAAAGTTTGGTGTAGCTCTATGGTGGCCCTCGACAGACCGCCACCATATGTCTGCTGCGTCCTTCAGGTTATATGCTGCGATGTCGACCTTTTGGTCTTCAGGAACTCTAACAGCCTTGAATGCCTTCTGGTGTTCCACAATAAATTTCTCTAGTGCGGCGGGGTCTGGTTCCCCTGAATACGTCGGTACTCTAGCGTCTGCAACGCTCTTCAACCAGTTGGTGGGCTGAGGCGGGTGGGGTATGGCTCCCGCAAACTGAGCTCCTAGCTGTGCGGCGAAGGCTGCCATGGCCTCTGCTAGGCCTGGTATCTCTGGGACATCTGCCGGTGTCTCGCCACCGCGTCCACTGCTGCCTCCACGTGGTCTACCGCTTCTCGACATCTATAGGATAGTATACTATTAATACTACTCGGTGTTACACCGTTTTACATTCACAATCATGAATATGTAAGAAAGACTAGCTACTAGCAATAAGATATCCCTAAAATAAAATTCTCCTGTCTAAGTCACGAATCCTCACAGACGTTCCCGTATCCCAAAATTCCTATGCTCACTGTTCTTGACTCAGTATCTCTTCATCAGAGCGGAACTCCGCTCTGATACCACTTTTTGTAACACCCCTAATCCTAATCCTGTAATATAAGCGCAAGTCGTAGCATAACAAAATATAATTCGCAGCGGAAAATAAACTATCTAATGTTTGGTGTTACACGCCGTTACCCACCCATGTGAGTAACAAGGCAACCTTACTCCCTCCATCAACTTCAACTATCCACCGCTGTGATGATGAGATACTGAGCAATCTTAAACTTACAAACCAAATCCAAACTGAGCAACTAAACCAAATGCAACAACTCCATAATACGGTACATAACAAAACTTAAAAGGTATCTTTATTACAATACAACAACTACCCAGCGTCCCGCTCTCCGGCTTGTGTCTTCAATCAATAACCTGAAATGTTTGGCCCATTGAAGGGCTCAGCAAACTATATGCTGGTATGCTAAATGTAGTCTTAAGTCATTTAGATTCCTTAAGTCGTTTAGCCATCTTGATATTAGATTCATTACATGTTGTTCCAGTTTACAACAATAGTAATAGCTGTAAATGTTAAATAAACACATAATAGTTCACCTGTTAACATCATCACTTAATAGTGAACAACAACCAAATAATCAAACACCAATAATCCATAACAGTAATCAAACAAGATAAACGTATTAATTAACTGTACTTGTTAGTAGGTCACATGACCCTTATCCTTTTAAACCAACCACTTAAACTTTCCAATTGAATTCCACCTCGGGCGTCATGTTAGGACAACCCTTAATAATTTAATAATAGACAGTAGTCCCCTGTTCCAAAGGAACCGTTACCATCTGACCTTATGGCCCTGGATAATTTATTTGCCTTAAAGGCGACCGATTCGGTTGAAACCTGTGCACCAACAGTCGTGCCCTCTGCCATCATCGAATGTGGATAATGGATTCCCTTGAGTGACTCTTGATATAGTCCCTCGTAGTGTTCATGATGCGCAACCAGATAGTCGAAACTAGCTGGATTTCTCTCTTTATAAGTTAGCCATTTAGTCAGTGATACAATATCCAATCCTTGAGTTAAGACTATAACAGTTGACCATCAGTTAGGTTCTCGTAATGCCTAAAGGTCATCTAGTCTTGTTCCTGTTTAGATGTATAAACTTCCAGTCATAAGACGTTCGCGTAAAATAAAACGCAATGGTGTCGAGCAATACAGTATACAATATCATATACATAAATCACAGATATCGCTCTTAACAATTAAACACACAACGTCTGGACCTCAGGAAAATCCTTAGGACATTCAGACCACACAATTAACATACCGTTCACCGTGTAAATTGCTAGCTTGACAGTACACGCTTAGTAGTTTCTCCCCGTAACGCTGTTATATGTACAAGCAATACAGGGTAACGTTAATACAACTAACACTAACTATTACAGTACTGTTAATAAGGATTAATACTCGTAGTTTACTAACCCTGTATGTTCTTTAATTTCTCCCTGTTATTTAACAGTGGTTTGAGGTAGTTTAACAGTCCATTATTTTATGTAGTAACTACATGTGATAATGAATTTCCATTTTATGGTATATCTTCATCCCATTAATTATATACTCATAATTGTTTTCACTTGTTCTATATATTAATACCATTTGGTTATTTTTATTATAACCACAATTATTTTATAAACTTTTCATTACACTCCATAATATATTATATTACTTAGTTTTTAATTCCTTTCTTTATTAAATTACAAAACCAACCATATAATTTCGGTAATTATAAATTGGACACTATAACTTTTGTAATTTACTAAATGACCACATTAACTTTCGGTAATTACAATTAAATATACTAACTTTTATAAATTACTAAATAATCCCATAAACTTTCGGTTTCAACATATATTTTTCCTATATTTACAATTTAACCCCAAAACTTTATATAAGTTACATATTAACTTATAAACTATAGTTTTAATATTAAATTCCTTTAATAACCGAAATGACCTTATCTTTTCATAAATTACCATTTCACCCTATTTCAAATTCGGTTTTCCATTTAAACTTTTATAATTTGCATATTCACCCCAAAACTTTTATAAACTTAGTATTTCATGTCATAAATCATTTTAACCCGAAGTTTTTGGTCAACACTTTGACCAAGACTTAATTTCATAATTAATACTTTAGTATACCCAGAAAATCATTAGTAATTCGGTTTCACTCTACACTTTCCATAAATTACAAAGTAGCCCCAAAACTTTATAAAATGTTATTTTAATACTTAAACACTTGTTTAATTTATCCAAAATTCATAACCTTAATTCCTACCTTATATTATACCATAATTATGCTAATGAATCTTTTAACTCTCGGCAATACCATATAATACCTTATACTTTTCAAAATTTACATTTTAGCCACGTAAATTAATAAACTAGCCATTTAAATACTTGTAGCTATTTTTAATATTCCCAAAATTTATAATATAAGCTAATATACTTATATTCTTCAAAAATCACCAAATAATCCTTTTTGTTCTCGGCTTTAACATATATTTACCATATGGTTTTAAAACTTGATTTATATCTTATAATAAGTATATATAAATGTATATAACCCATATAACACTTCTAAAAATTATGTTATTGACTTAGGATGATTATAGGCTCAAAATTAAGCATTTTATTCCTAGACTATTCGGCTTAATTTTATATGCATCATAAATAAATTTTGTGACACATATTTATACCTTAAGTTAATAATCTTACCTTGTATGTTATAAATTATTTTCTTGGTAATATAACCCATAATTTTTGGCCTTAATTTATCTTAGGTTTGTACATAATTTTTGTAGCAAAGTTTGAAGCTTAAATCAAACTTAAACTTAATAGATTTAATTATAGAAACTTACTCCTTAAATCAAGATGATTCTTGTACTTGATTTCCTCTTGAGTTCCAAGCTCCTCCAATGCTATATTGTTGTAGAACTTTCGGCCTCCATGTTTAGATTTAGGAGATCCAAGTGTTAGACTTCTAACACGGATTTATAAGTAAGATTTGGAGTAGTTTTTCAAGAGTTTACCTTAGGTATTTATCAAGGAATTTTCGGTACACCTTGGGATGATTGGAGATCCAAGTTTCCTTTATGAAATGATGAAGAGAACATTGATTTAAAAGCTTAGAATTTTCAGACATTAATTAGGTATTTACTAGGATTTTCAAACAAGAAATATACCTTAACTTGATCTTGTTTGTTCCTTGAGTTGTTGTTGAATCAAGGCAACTCCTTGGAGTACTAATGCTTGGCGAAAATTGCAAGGTTGCTAGGATGATTCTTGCTTCAAGACTTAGTAGAATTAACTAGGAATATTACATAAAAATGGTGTTAGAACTTAATACACCATAAATGGAGCTTTGAAGCTTACAAGAATAACTAGCTAAGGAAGAAAGAAAAGAGAGGAGAATGAAGCTTACCAAAATCGGCTGAATGAGGGCAAGGGAGAATGGTTACTCACGTAAGGCTTAAGGAGTTAGGCAAGGAAGGAATTTTTGACACAATAATGTCAAAGTTGTCTAGCTTTTCCTTTGTTTATTCATTTGATTCTTGGCTCCATAAAATGCCCATAATTCAAGCAACTTTCGGCTAAGACAAGGAAGAGAGGAAGACTTTGGTTGTCAATTGGAACAAGAGGACAAAGGCAAAGGTAGGTAGTTGTTTCTTTTGAATTTTCTAAGATAAGTACCCATGCTAATGTTGTCTCATTTTCCTTGTAGGTTTCGGCAATGTGCTGTTTGTAGACCTTTGTTTTTTTGTCAATTGAAGACATGAGAACATGCCTAGGTAGGTAGATGTTTTAGTTTGATTTTTATAAGGAAATCAAACCTGATTTTCCCCACTCATTTTCGGCAGCCTTAGGTTATAGAATGAGCTGCTTAATTGTCATGTATTAAACTAGTAACAACATGTGCATAAAGTAGATCTAATTTGCTTACTTAATTTCACTACTTTTCCTAACTTATTCTCCTTGTCTTCCTGCAGGTTTTCGGTAATGAGGAGCCTCATTTGACTGAGATTCTTTTGACATAATGTCACATGGTGTGTGCAAGGATGAGTCACCATGTCTACTTGACATTTTAAAAGCAAAAATCATGTCAAATACATGCTAGAAATCGGCCCCTTGTGTGACCATGTGAGACTGATTTTTAATTTGGTCTTTGTCACATTATATTGTATTAAGATCATATTGTAACATGTTATAAGTTACAACATTTATTTGGTACTTTTATACCAAGGTAAAAGATGAAAGTTACTAAGGTAAAATGCTGATTTTATAGTACATTTAGATCACAATTTCGGCCCCACTTGTGCTATGAGTTTAGCACTGGCTTTAATTGATTTAGATGGTTAATTCCTCCCCATTTAAGATTCTCAACTCGTGGCTCTTCAAAAACTTCAAGGTAATAACGTAGAACGCGTTTTTATGGCACCCGAAAGTGCGTTTTTGTGCTTTAAGGATATTTTGGTAAATAAGTTGTCGCGACGAGTTCCAAGTGTTTATAAACATTAGTTATGATCAATAATGATATATTAAGGTGTTAAATTGAGTTAAATGGGGTTATATCAACTCATGACACAATTTTCGGGCTACCGGGACACTCCCGTGGTAAAACAGGAGCGTTGAGAATTTCCCCCGAGCACTTTATTTATTTTTGAAAAAGTAGCTCGAGGGTTCTCTTTAGATTGATGAATAATGATGTTAGGAACTCTAAGAATGAATTATATAGGAGTTTGTGCCGCTTCGGCACTTCTCCGGGGCATTCCCGGGGGTTTATGGGACCCCCATCGGGCACCTCCGAGCACTTTGCGTTAAATTGAAAATTTGGCGTGAGGGCTTCATCTTATATGTTTAATAAAGTGTTATGGTGCATTTGGAATGAAGTGTAATGCTTTACTTCATCCTATAAAGTATTTTCGGGGGTTTCCGGGACTTTCGGGCCTTAAGGGAACTCCCGGGCCTTTTGCATTTTTACTCAGTTTTAGAGGAGGTCCTGTGTTGTAAAGGTCATATAATGATCCTTGATTAACTTAATATGAGGTTTATAGCTTATATAACTTGGTTAGCTTAAGGTCCGGCTTAACGCCCGTTTATGACCTTAAGGAGTTTAGGTGCGTTTTTAACGCCTAAGTGTTTATATGTTTTCTTAGGGTTTCATAATCCCCCAAATAATATTTATTTACCATTATTTAATTATTTAAATGTTAGGGGTATTTCAACTATCCACTTGACTAACCAAACCATCTAGCCAACAATCTATACCCAACATGGATTCGCCACCCTAAACTACAATGAGGACCAATTAACTCAACACTTAGCCACACCCCTGGGACACAAGACAGTAGCAGTATACCAATCATCCTAATCACCACACAAGATGCAAGACAAGACTCATCCCAAGGTCCCCTACATGTGAGATTCACCCTAGAGAGTGCCAAAGCTTCCTTCGGAAAACCACAACTCGAAGGGGAAGCTACAAGACCCTAACCGATTCAGAGAAGTCATCCCTTATAGAAGTGGAAGGTCTCAGAGATCCTAAAGCGAACGAGATCATCCAGAGCTACAAGGGTGTCAATATAGCTCATTCACCTTGCCTAACTCCGACGAGGACTACTCCAACATCACCTCTGCATGCGCACCAAGTACACATTCCACCCTCCTACATCGATACTCAGGTTACGAGAGTGATTGGCCCAAAGGAGAAAGGCCACAACACAACGATGAAGCCACATATCAATTAAAGACCTATCACCTAGGCCCTATTCAGCATGGTTGTTTTGAAGCATATTTAGGTAGCTATTTTACACTATCAAATTTGCTTACTATTTTATGATGGCATATTTGTAATTGTTTTAAAAACTATTGTTTGACAGTATGACATATTTGCAACATAAATTAGTTATTAAATTACATTTACCGTTTCTTTTATTATATTACCATTTAAAATTCTATTTCATTAAAATTAAATAAAATAGCTTTATTAGATAAATAGTTTGTTGTTATCAAAGATTCGACTACACTAAAAAATTAATAAACTCACTATGACAAAGTTAATTAATTAATAATTTACATAAAAATATTAGTAAGAAATTATATAAAAAATGATAATTAATTAATTAACTCTATTATTATACATATCATAAATGTCACGTACAAATATGCACTAAACTAACAAACAAAGAAAAATATGACATTTTTGCCAAATCTTCGAAGGAATGAGACCCTTTTCCTTAGATATAAAGAAAGATAGTAAAAAATTGTCATTCACAATCTGCCTAACAAGTGAATTAGACTCGAGAACATTACCAAAACTTCCCAATTTTGGGTCTCAAAAGCATGAAAACCATGCCAGACATCTTCTTACAACACTAAAGGACCGTTAGACAGCCCAATGATAAGATTTCTACTCAAACGAGCCCTTCCACCAAATTTGAGAAACCAAGGAACTAATCTTATCCAAAAGAACTTTTAGGGAAGCTTGGAGCACTCTCCCTAATATCCACTCATACATAAAAAAACAAGTCTCCTTGCAAGATGTAATTCTTTAAACCTGATCAAGAAAAGTGTTTTCTCTTACCACGTAAAAGATCTATCTAATCATCTACCCAAAATAAATATACACCCTAGCTATTGCAAATTTATGGATTGATTAGGCCTTCCTTATAACCACACTATCTTCTTCTATTGTCGCACACAGCCGCAAGCTGTTGATAAGGCCCCAAAAAAATCCTGGGGATAGTGAAGAATGTTGATAATAATTGCAGTAAGAAAAACCTAAATCCCAACATTGATCCAATATAATCACAGAAAACAATTGCTCCTGATGATAAACATAGATTTAAGTAAACTAAATTGTCCTTTAAAATTCATCACGAGAAGTTGTCACACAGAGCAAAACAAAATCTTAGTCCATTCTATCACGTCTCCAACAAAGAAAGGATGAGTTGCTCATATAGTAACCATAACATTTTGAAAAATATTCGCCAAATAGATTTTGGAAAATGGAGGCAGCCTAAACCGGTATTGTCAGGTAACAAGTGTTCAGCATGACTGATCAGACATGGATAAATGTTATAAATAATTGATCCCATCATTCACAACCAATTTTATGCCGCAATAGCAAATCTAAATATATAGAGCAAGACAAGTGCAGCTTAGAATAAAGAGGAAACAAAAAACCTTGAAAACAGGAGAAGAACATGTAACTATTTTGAGAGACCTCAGACGGCCTAGTCAGATATAAGGTTATCAACACCAATGCACCTATATTGGCACATTTTATTGCAAATTCAACCATATGACTAGTCATCACTGGCCTCCAAATTAGCAACAAAGACAGCGTCAAGTGACAAAGCGATTTATAATCAAACTTCAATGATTTAAAAAACTAGAACTGCGAAAAACGAATAAAACGACATCAGTTCTTCCTATTTTGGTAAATATCTTGCTATGCTTGCTCGTACAGTTTTGAGAAGCTTTACACCATAAAGTTTCAATCATCTACCAAAACGAACTGTTGGAGGATTTGAAGCATGCGCAGTTCTCTTCATCAGCTAGACACACAAAGAAGACTAAGGATAAGGTAGGTTGAAGAATTATTGGACAAGACTGAATTTATAGGAACTCTAGAGGTTTTAAGACTCGGCGATTAGTGAGCTTGAAAAATTAGGGTTTTGGAAAATCAACACGACAGACACAGCGTGTGAATTTGACCGACTACGTTTTTTTTGTTTAGCAAAAGACCGACTACGATGTTGATAGCAGCTTAAAGGTTTGGGCTAGTCCAGATTTATATAGCCTATGGTCCATAACTGACCTTAATTAATTGGTTCACACAGACCTCATAATAAGCTCCAATAAAGAATTGCCTAGTTTAGCTCCAGAATTTTTGTGAGAACATGTCAGGATTCGAAAAGGTCGAAGTAGTTATGTGGCCCTAATATGATGAGAAACTTCGCTCTATTAGGGCCCGTTCTTTTGGCGATACATTCTTGTGGACATTAATCAGGCCTTAATCTGTCTAGGTAAAGGCTAACTTAATATTATGGGTAGATGGCCGTTCTTTGAGCGGCTTCAAGTCAAAATACCAATTTGCCATCAATTTGACATGTATACACTTCCCGGTGTATGATCAATTCCCTCCTTTACCAATACAGTAGTTTGTAATATCTTTCAATTTTTGCCAACCACCTTCGTTCTTCTACTTCGAATGGTAAGTTAATAGTCGCAGGTCAATGTGTCTGTTATTGATATAGAATGCTTGTCAATTACACTCGATTTGAGATCCCACGTCTAACATAGGTCCACTGCATTCTATTTCAAACAATCTGCTATTTATTATTTTCTCCACTACCACAATTGACCATCTGCTTAATCCGTGCCGGGCCTTGCACAGATTGAAGGAGCAAACCGACGTACCCTCCCTCCACATGTATTCAGAGATGGTGCTCTCCAACAAAAGGAAACACCTTCCTATGTCCTGGGACACATTCATTAAGCAATTGATGAGCTGAATTTTCTTGGATAGAAGATGATCAACAACATAACCACACTTGTTCAATCCAAACCTCAGATCTTCAATTATAGTCAGATTTAGCAGCCCTTGATGGTATAGTGGCCGCATCCCCCTATCTTATCAATATTCGGAGAAAATAAAATAGTTGATCAATACAGTCAGTGTATCATAGACAGGTAATCAGCAACATTTAAAAAGAGGATGATGCAAGCAGAGTCAATCTGTTGGTGACGTGATTACACATGTTTAGCCGATTCTTTTGCTGAATTGTTTTTGGTTTTTTGTTGGTTGAGTCAATTAGCAGATACCCTGAAACACAGAGTCAAGATACTTCAATACTCACAAATTCAGTCACCAATCTGTAGTCCCACAAGAGAAACAAAACACAATGTATCTCAAACCATGCCCAACGTATCCCTGCATTCAAATCATGACCAACGTATCCCTGAATTATGATAGAAACGATAGGATCCCCTGGACAGGTTCACCTCCTACTCCACTCTCAACAGAGAGGGCCTATCTTATTTTCTCATTCCTTCGATAACCATTACAATATAGGAAGCTTCCCTTAAGTTAGGAGTGGTACCCTCTCTGACATAACAACATTCTCTCCCTATACAAACCTCACAGCTGGCGTAACACCAATCTTCCGTACAGCAAAAAAGCAATAACATAACATTCATTCCAACAATAAAATACTAACGTCTATGATAGACCTGACCCCAGCGCCTAACATTTAATTTAGGCGCTGGGGTCAGGTCATCATAGACGTTAGTATTGGTTTTCACTGCAGAAGTGGAGCCCGCAGAAGATTGAGGGGAAGAAACTGATGACGTGCGGTCTAAGGAGCTAGGGATTTTGAACGACTGAGAATTGGGGATTTCCTTGATGCGCTCAATCTGGCTGCTGCTTCCCTCTCCAGGTGTCGTACGACTACCACCGCCAGAAATCGACCGCAGGCCACCCCACGCATAGTGCGCACGTGACCCTGTTTGTCGATTTGTAGTTTCCGTCACACACAAATTCTCACGTTCTTCTATTTTTCTAGCCATGGTCATCATATCACGCAACGTCTGTGGTTCGTAGAAGGATAACTCCCTACGAATGATATCCTTCAGCCCATTCTTGAATATCCCACGTAGCACTTCATCGGAGATGTTGGTGAGATAAGCGGAGTGATACTCAAAGCTACGCCGGTATTCCTCCACCGATGTAGTCTGTCGAAGCGCACACAGAGACTCCAAGGGATTTTGGGACTGAGTCGATCGAAAACGATCCAGAATCAGGGACTTGAACTCCACCCAATCGGGGACACCGAAATGGTTACCAAACCATTCGTACCAATGGAGAGCAGCTCCATCCATGCACACCGCGGCCGCCTGCACCTTGTCAACTGCGGCAACACCATTATAAGCAAAGTATCGTTCAGCCTTATAAATCCAACCCTGGGGGTCATCGCCATCAAAAATCGGCAATTCCAACTTGCGCACCCTTAACTCTTCATCGGTGACGTCAGTTCGCCGCCGCCACGGGACCCGCCTAGCAGGAACACCTTGCTCATCCACACGCGATACCAAGGATTGAACATCCTTTTGCATCCGTGAAACCATCGCCGTCAGATTCTCAAGTTGTCCAGCGAGAGTGTTCACCGTCCCAGTCAGGTCGGTTAGCTCCCCTTTCATCACCAAGTGTTCCGCCTCCAAGTGTTCCATAGTCTGATGTCTCGTGAAGACCATGCACCACAGCTAGCAGGATCGGTGAATCTGATACCAAATTGATAGAAACGATAGGATCCCCTGGACAGGTTCACCTCCTACTCCACTCTCAACAGAGAGGGCCTATCTTATTTTCTCATTCCTTCGATAACCATTACAATATAGGAAGCTTCCCTTAAGTAGTAGGGTGGTACCCTCTCTGACATAACAACATTCTCTCCCTATAACAAACCTCACAGCTGGCGTAACAACCAATCTTCCGTACAGCAAAAAGCAATAACATAACATTCCAACAATAAAACAATACTAACGTCTATGATAGACCTGACCCCAGCGCCTAACAAATACATATCTTAAGACTCCCTAATATCCACTGACATATCCAGAAAACATCTAGAAATCATATCATTTGTAAGTTTTGCCCCATTAACTACCTGATCAAGAGAAGTGTTTGCAATATGTTCTCATCATGTAAGAGATCTCTATTAACTACACAGAGCAAAGCATTCTCTACAACTCCCCACTATCTCCCTCTTACCCACACGGCCGCAACACCACTACCAGCAGAGAACGAAGCAGCAAGGCCTAAAACAGCCTTGTTAATGGTGCAGAATACTGACAATAATTGCAGTAAGAAAGGCCTAAGAATCTGCAACAATGAATCAAATATAATCACATAAAACAAGTTCTCATGTTGATAAATTTCCTGTTGATAAACATAGATAGTCATCTAATTTGGTCATTTCGCCATGTAAAGCTTTTGACCCATACATCAAACCGACGTTACCCATTCGTTCCACGTATCCAACAAAGAAAAGATGAATTACTCGGTGTAAAAAAACATTTTAAAAAAAAATCGTGACATAAAATTTGGAAAAACGCGGCAGCGTAAAATGGTAGTGTCAGATAACAAGTTTTCAGCATGATTTATCAGACAGGGATAACTGTTATAAATAATTGATCTCATCATTCACAACCAATTTTATGCCGCAATAGCAGATCTAAATTTATAGAGCAAGACAAATACAGCTTGGAATGAAGAGAAAGCAAAAAAACCTAAAATACAAGTGCAGAACATAAACCTTTTTTAGAGACCTCAGACCGTCCTAGTCAGATATAAGGTTATCAACACCAATGCACCTATATTGGCACATTTTATTGCAAATTCAACCATATGACTAATCATCACCGGCCTCCAAAAATTAGCAACAAAGACAGGGAAAATGACAAAGCGAGTTACAATCAAAACTTCAATGTTTCAAATATAAGTATTGCGAGAAACGAATGACACGGCATCAGATCTTCCTATTCTGGTAAATATCATACTACGCTTGCTCGTATAGTTTCGAGCAGCTTCACACCATTAAGTTCCAATCATCTGCCAAAACGAATTGTAGGAGGATTTGAAACGTAAATAGTTCACTTCTTTCATCGGATAGAAGAGTAGATGAAACGGAGACACAGAGAGAAGACGAAGGATGAAGTAGACTGAGTGACATTAGGACGGGACTGAACTTATAGG
Organism: Limonium bicolor; assembly: GCA_023374045.1. Taxonomy (NCBI): domain Eukaryota; kingdom Viridiplantae; phylum Streptophyta; class Magnoliopsida; order Caryophyllales; family Plumbaginaceae; genus Limonium; species Limonium bicolor. The sequence goes on from CM041780.1 coordinate 108,731,318, forward strand.
AACGGCTGAACTTATAGGAGCTGGAGGCTGAGGCGGAAGAAACTAGGGTTTTGGAAATAAGTCGACGGACACGGCGTGCGAATTTGACCAACTACGTCGCTGATAGCAGCTGATAGGTTTGGGCTAGTCCAGCTTTTTAGCGTATGGTTCTAAACTGGTCTTAATAAATTAGTTCACACTGCCCCTATACAACAAGATCCAATAGAGGATGGCCTATTTTAGCTCCAGAATTTTTGTTAATAAGTGTCCAGATTCGAAAATGTCAAAGTAGTTATGTGGCCCAGACTTGCTTCATGTTTTTTACAAAAATCATGCCCTTAGGGCAATCCGACTATCATACACTGGTTGTACGATGTTCACGTACATTCTCGAAATATCTTCACAATTAATTTGAACAACCATCATATAAAGTTGAACAACTTTCATAATAACACATGTAACTTTTGCATCAATGTGAACAATCAATACCAAAACTTGAACGACACTTGAATTTTAAATGAACGGTTGTACGATGCTCACCGTACAACCGGTTCTACAATAGAATTTGCCCCCTTCGGGTTGAAAGTTTCTTAACTACTCAATCTCTATAATGGTACAGTTGTTTAACATTCTCTCTCCCATCATTCATAATTTTACTTTAGGAAGATAATAGGACTTTTATTTATTTATGCTGATGTTGCAACGTATAGCCAATAGGATTAATTTGGAGAGCGTTGCTTAAATAAACAACTATGAGAGAGAATCGGTGTGGATTCCACACCACTGCAGCTATTTTTTATTTTTTATTTATTTAACAGGCTAGAATCCACCCACAGTGGATGCCCTTACATTCTTAGTAGAGATGTTTCGAATAGAATTTTTTTGAAAAAAAAACAAAAGTGAGGGAATGTATCATAGAGCTGATCAACGCTGGCCCGACCCGGTCTGAAAATAAAGCCCGAAAAGTCCATCCGAAAAAAGTTTCAGGCGGATTGGACAATAATTAGGCCCGAATAAAAGACCGGGCGGGCATCAACAAAATTTTAGGCCCACAACTAAGCTCAACCAGGCGCGGTTTATTATCTTATACAGTTTATAAATATAATATTATACTTCATTTTGTTCTCAATATATGTTTTTGGGTCCTTTTACTATTTTCAAAATATAACGTATTCTAGTCCTTTTTGTCATCTGCTTTTTAATTCAATCCCTCATTTGTCCAGAATTTAATTTCCCACCCATCAGCTTTATAAAATTATATTTTGACCCCATTTCTTATTCAAAATGTAACAATGACATAAATACTATATATTATACATATATAATTTATTTTAACTCCAAATTTCCTCCCCATAGTTAGTTTAGCTCCTCGGATTGGGGTAGCAAACTGGATCTTTATATTTGTTTTGTAATCCCTTAACTAATTCAATAATGCAGTAGTTTAATTCCAATTCTTCATGTGCTTTAATTCTCTAGCTAATTATAAAAGCTATATTTGTAGTTTTATAATCAACACGCGAGAGATGAGATAGATAACAAGCATTGGAATTAAACCTGATTAACAACTAGAAGCATGATCCCGCCTATAGGTTAATCAGTCTCAAATAGAAACTGTTCTTTATGCTATTAGTTGTGTCCAGATTAGAGCATTAGTCTGCTGCTAGTTCTAGCAACTGGTGAGGATTTGTTAGACTTAGCTGTTGATGAATTAATTATAGTTTATGAGTTTATTGCAGAATTAGGGAAGAGTTTACTTATAGATTAGAAAGTGAACGTTTGCAGAACAATCTGGGGTGCTTCCTTATATTTAGAATTTTAACCTTTATTTATTTTGTTTAGTTTATTTTACTGTTTTATTATTTTATGTTAGTGTGTCGAGTCTTTCTTTTTTTTAAATTAAGCAAACCTGAAAAAGTGATGTTTCCTGTTTTCTTAGTTTAGTTTCTCAGTTAGTAAATAATTGTCAATTAATTGAACAAGCTCCTTGAGATCGACAACCCCTTTAATTAATTCACTATTCCGCAAAACGATAGGTACACTGCCTAGATAGAAGTATAGTAACATATATTTCTACTAACAGTGTGATCTGGTTTAAACTTTCATTCTGTTTTGAGCTTTGATAGCTTCTATTATGAAACTCTGTTGTGGAAGTTCAGTTTTGTTACGCTCTTGCTTTTGTTTCGTTATATCATTTTCAACATTTTGAGCATATTTCATTGATGAAGTTTGTTGCTTACTGAGTTGTGGTTGCTCACTCCCCTTTCCACTAACACTTTGCATATTGATCAGCGTTGGATTATGCTATCTGATTTGAAGCCTTTAATTTTATGAACCATGTTTAGTTTTCGTACATGACTTTGATAGTATTGTAGCCTATGGGCCTTTATTTATGACTTTAGATTCGATGTGTACTTTGGGCTTTCTAAACCTTTCATTACTTTATCAATGCAAGTATTTATTTTCATGTTTAGGCTTTGTTTACTAACCTTGCATATCTTAGGTAGTAATAACGCGACATGTACCGACCTTAGAATATCCTAGTTTTGGGGTCGTTACACCCTAGAACTAGTTGTTTTAAACCCATCTCCCTTGTTAGTTCGATCCCCTCCATCACTATAGTTAACCATCTAATGAATCATTCCACTAATACTCGGAATAGCGATATGATCAACAATCTATTATTTCCTATTGATTATGAGGAGATCTTGAAAATTCCAACTGACAGACAGGTAAATGATATGTGGATTTGGCATGGTTCTAAAACCAAAAAGTACACGGCCAAACAGGGATACCTGCTTCTTCAGGAGAAGAGTCATACAAAACTGCTTCTAGCCCGGTACACAAATCCTGAAATCTAATCTCCAAAATTTCCACTAAAAACTCTCCCTTTAGAGCTAATTATTTTGTTGGAAGTGTCTCACCAAATTCTCCCCTGCATGGCTAATATTGCTAAAAGACTTAGGGGCTCTGGTCGATGTTCTTTTAGTGGGCAGACTGGTACTGATATTCACTCCATTTTCTTTATTGAACAGTGAAAGACTATTGGGTTAACTTAATTGATAGTACAGATGTGCTAAACTTCAAATCGTGAGCTTTCACAATTGGCTCCTTCATTAGGTCACTTCTTAGTCTAGTGACAATCTAGCAAGTGTTGTTAACACCATGTGGGCCATGTATGATGGCAAAAATTGAGCTCAACACAATCCTGGACTCCATATATTAGATTGTACTGATGCTAATGTGGCTTTTACGACCACTTATCATCCAACAATGGAAAAATTGTAACTGAGAATTTACTTGATCTTTTGATTACTTTGTGTGGAGGGTGATTTTTCGGTATGAGGGGGGAGCTATCTAAATATGGTCTAACTGAGAAGTCTAGATCCTAGAAAATTGCCATTCTGTGGAGGGTGAAAACCCATTATTCATGGCAACCCTCAAATACCTACTCTATCGTCCGTCTTTCCCATAAAGCTTGATGGGGAGTGTTAGTGAACACTACACCTGCTCTTGATGGGCTCCACGCGGACTTATGCCCTAAGGGCGGAAATTGACTAGAGTCGCCACCTAGTTTGACCTATGATAACTAGGAAGGAAAATCGGGTTCTAGGAACCGTTAACTGACTCTGATTGTTGCCTATGGATATAACTTATCTGGTCATCTCAGAGATTCTATTGCGGTTCGCACTGGGTTACACCCCTTAGAAGTGGCAACGACCACGACTTCAGATTGGTGCCCGAGGAAACCTTGGTCTCCAATTGTCAGGACTGCCATCTTTCAAAACCTTTTTAGAGAGATTCATTTCAAATGGCCACAAGGGTAGGATTAGGACAGGAAGAGAGAAATAGAGTGGATACGACAAGCTTTTCTACCAAGCTAGTGCCAAGAAGAGGAATTAGTGAATTCGAATGAAGATTTGGGAAAAGTCTGAGGTTGAGTGAATAGACAAGACTTAAAGTCTGATGGTTTGAAGTTTGTGGGAGCCGATGAAGGTTTGAGTGTTTTGAGAGATATGAGAGCCACCTCATAAGGGGAAAGGGTTTTTTTGGTTTGGAATGGGGTCGCACCCTAGATGGGCTGCCTACATACTCAACTCCCTGTTGAGATCAGACCTTACGTAGTTCAGGGTATTTGGGGTTTTGGAAGTTTTGATGTTTGTGGAGTTTGAATATATTTGAGGTGTTTGAGATTTAGAAGGGTTTGGGATGCTAGTCTGTGAGATGCTCGGGTCCGTGAGACATTTGAAACCTTGAGATGTCGAAGTCTGTGAGACGCTCGGGTCTGTGAGACACTCGGGTCTGTGAGATACTCGGGTCTGTGAGACGCTCAGGTCTGTGAGACATTCGAATCATTGGAATGACAAAGTTTGTGAGACACTCGGGTCTGTGAGACGCTCGGGTCTGTGAGACGCTCAGGTCTGTGAGACAATCAAATCATTGGGATGACAAAGTCTGTGAGACGCTCGGGTCCATGAGACATTTAGAGTGTAGGAGAAATTGGAATGAAATTGAATTGAAATCAAAGTTGAATGAATATTGACCTGAATTGGAATTGAAATGAATTTAGATTTGAATGAGTCTGGAATTGAATTGAAGTTGGAATGAATTAGATTGAAATGAATTTTGAATTGAATTTAGATTGAATGAAGTTTTGAACTGGATTGAAGTTAGAATGAATTGGATTGAAATGAATTTTGAATTGAATGAAGTTAAGAATTGAATTTAGAATTGAATGAATTGGAATTGAAATTGCATTGAATTTTTATTGGAATTGGATTAGAATTCGATTGAAATCGGAATTGAATTTGAATTGAAATTAAATCGTGAATTGAGAAGAATTGGGTTGGAATTGAAGTTATGGGCCAAATTTGAGCTAATGGGTCTGGTTTGGGCTTTGAAAACGGGCCAGGTTGGACCATGAAAAAGGGTCGAGTTGGGCCTTAGAAGCGGGTAAGATCGGGCCTTGAAAATGGGCCAGGTTTGGGCCTTAAATTGAATTGATTGGGCCAAATTTATGGATTTTGGGTCGGGTCAGACATGGGTCAGGTTTTTGGGCCTCAATTTGGGCCAAGTCTGATTTGGGCTGAGTTTGTGGTCTTTGGGCCTGTTTTGTGGCCTGAGCCCGTTTTGTGGGTTTGGGCCAAATTTTGTGAAGTTGGGTCGAATTAAGTGGAGATGGACCGGGTTTTGTGGAGTTGGGCCGGGTTATGTGAAGATGGGCCAAATTATGTGGGCCTTGCTCCTTACGGGGGAAATGAGTTTCATTTTAGTTTTCTGAATTTGACTGAAAGTAGAGTTGAAACTATGTCTATGTAAAAATATCTTGATTTTATTTTTGGAATGGATTTTTGTTGATTGTACATTTTATTATGACCATAAGGGATGATTTGGAAATTTTAAGGAAAACCGGTATTCCTCACATGGGCCGTGTCTAGGACCCGTTATTCATGAAGGATACCCTAAACCTGAAGTTTTTCAAAAATGGGGTGATCTATGGGCTATCTAGGGTCACCTGTTCTGCCTGATTCGGCTAGCCATGGATTGGGCTTGAATTGACATCCGTGTTGAGCTTGATGGCCATATCCACCCAAACAAGCCCAACCCAATAGATAATGAAACATTGAACGGTTATGAATTTGTAACAATCATATATGTACAAAAAGGCAAGCATAAACAAGTGTAGAGAATTAATGGTAAAAGAACACGATATTGCAAACAGGAGTGCTCAAACAAAGATTTTGCACTTTGAAGTTGTAAATTAAGTGAAAGTAGACTAATAATTAAGTTAGAGTTGAAAAACAATTTAAACTAAGCTAAGGCGAATCAAATGAAGTTCAAATTATTACCACCAAAAGAGTGTGAATTAAGGCCTAAGAATAAACTTAGATTTATTTCCATACTCCAAGTTGCTAACCAAGTGTATTCTTCTTTACCCGGTCGTCATCATCCTCCAGGTCAAAATGAAAATCGAAGCGTAACATTTCAAAGCTGTTAAGCCGACTTTTATTCCCTCTCCTATTATTGATTAATTTCTTGTAAACACCACATTAAACCTCTTGTACGTATGAATTAAAGCTTGAAAGGAGAGGCGGCATGAGTTGGCATAATTGCACTACATGTATTTTATTCATATAAAAAAATCTCATAATCAAACGCTCTCAAATCGTGATATAAGCATGGGATCATATTAGTCGAACTTGAGCAGTAGCTTTCGGAACAAGGAGCAGAACTTGGATCAAGGATTTGCAAGCATCCATAAATATCAATCGTTATTGTATCGCACAGTAACTTTCACAGGCAACAAATAAACTTCAAACATTTAAGCAATGACCAGAAATTTTCTTAAGTTAAAAGGAATGATATACCAAGAAATTGGGAGACTT
>CM041780.1:108738179-108760405 GCA_023374045.1 Limonium bicolor
TGCAGAGTCGGTGGTGACATTATAAAGTATAGATTGAGTTAAAAATAAAAAATTACCCTCATTACAACCTTAAGTATAGAATAAAAAATATTACCTACACCGCACACCCTGAAAATCCCCTCTGGAAAGTTAAAATGTCAAGGCTTATTTTAAGGTTTTTAGTTTAGGGTTTAGGGTAACTACAAACCCAAAAAATATATCGAGTCAGTGACGACATTATAAAGTGTAAAACGAGTTAAAAAGATTACCCTACACCATCCACTCTAAAAACTACCTTAGAAAAGTTAAAATGTCGAAAGCTTATTTTTAGGGTTTGTAGTGGAGGCTAAACCACAAACCTAATAAAATGCCAAATCAGTGGTAACATTATAAAATATAAAACAAGTTAAAAAAGATTACCCTACATTGTACACTCTAAAAACCACCCTAGTAAAGTTAAAACGTCGAAGAATTATTTTAATGTTTGTAGTGAAGGGTTTAGATTTGTAAGTTAGTGACAACATTATAAAGTATAGAACGAGTTAAAAAAATATTACCCTATGAACCACACACCCTAAAAACCACTCTAGGACAGTTAAAACATCGAATAATGCATTTCAGGATAACAGACAACAGGCTACAGAAGGCACAACCGATGGACGACTCTCTCTATATATGTTCCAGCCGTTGGCCAGCTACATTAGCGCCGAGGATTTGGTGGACGGAATACATTCTTCCGTCTCTGACGGAAACCATCTCCACTATTCAGTTTTTTTTAACCTGTAATCTCAACCGTATATCATTTACTATTTTTTTATTCACGAATTGACGTAACATCTCTATATGAAACTTAAAATTATCTATTTTTTAATTACTTATTGATGTGATCTAAATTATTTGCCACACAGACCACCAATGGCGTACAACTATATTATAACAATGTGTGTAAATGGATTTACTAATAATTTTGCTTTCTTTTTTAAAATAAAACCAAAATATGTTCTATATAACTATACACATTGATTTGGCTTTGTATTTTACTGACATTTATCCGTCTAATTGTATTAAAATAATTATTGAAATACCCCTAACCTTTAAATAATTAAATAATGAGAAATAAATACTAATTTAGGGATTATGAAACCCTAAGAAAGCACATAAACACTTTGGCGTTAAAAACGCACCTAAACTCCTTAAGGTCAAAACGGGCGTTAAGCCGGACCTTAAGCTAACCAAAGTTAGATAAGCTATAAACTCATACCGAGTCAATCAAGGATCATTATATGACCCTTACAACACAGGACCTCATCTAAAACTGAGTAAAAATGCAAAAGGCCCGGGAGTTCCCTTAAGGCCCGAAAGTCCCGGAAACCCCCGAAAATACTTTATAAGATGAAGTAAAGCATTACACTTCATTTCAAATGCACCATAACACTTTATTAAACATATAAGATGAAGTCCTCACGCCAAATTCTCAATTAAACGCAAAGTTCTCGGAGGTGCCCGATGGGGGTCCCATAAACCCCCGGGAACGCCCCGGAGAAGTGCCGAGGTGGCACGAACTCCTATATTATTCTTCTTAGAGTTCCTATCATCATTATTCATCATTCTAAAGAGAATGCTCGAGCTACTTTTCAAAAATACACAAAGTGCTCGGGGGAAATTCTTAACGCTCCTGTTTTGCCCCGGGAGTGTCCCGGTAGCCCGGGAATTGTGTCATGAGTTGATATAAACCCCATATAACTCAATGTAACTCTTTAATATATCATTATTGATCAATAATGTTTATAAACTGTTGGAACTCGTTGCGAAACTTATTTACCAAAATATCCTTAGAGCACAAAAACGCACTTTCGGGTGCCATAAAAACGCGTTCTACGCTATTACCTTGAAGTTTTTGTGGGGCCACGAGTTGAGAATCTTAAATGGGGATGAATTTACCATCTAAATCAATCAAATCCAGTGCTAAATCATAGCACAAGTGGGGCCGAATTGTGATCAAAATGTACTATAAATTCAGCATTTTACCTTAGAAACTTTCATCTTTTACCTTGGTATAAATGTACCAAATAAATGTTGTGACTTATAACATATTACAATATGATCCTAATGTAATATAGTGTGACAAAGACCAAGTTAAAAATCAGTCCCATATGGCTACCAAAGTGGTCGATTTATATAGTCAAAAGACAAAGGAATTTGCTTTTGTAAAACCATAGAATAGGATGACTCACCTCCACACATTCCATGTGACATTATGTCAAAATAATCTCAGTCAAATAAGGCTCTCATTGCCGAAAACCTGCAGGAAAAGAGCAAGAGATTAGTTTAGGGAAAAGGCATGAAATTATATACTTAAAGTAGATCTAGCTTTATTCATGGCAATAAACAAATTAATCTACCCATTCTCTAGCCTAAGGCTGCCGAAAATAAGCAAGGCAAAAGGGAGTTTGATTGCCTCACAATAATCAAATAAGACACTACCTAAACTAAGCATGTTCTCTTGTCTTCAAATAACAAAAATCAAAGGACTACAAACAGCACATGGCCGTGAGCCTACAAGGAAAGAAGACAAAATTAGCATGGGTAATTCAACATAGAAAATGCAAAAGAAATACCTTACCTAATTTCCTAGCATTTTGCCTTGTCATCTTGTGTCAATTGACAACCAAAGTCTCCTTTCTCTCTTCATGTGCCGAAAGCAAGCTTAATTATGGGCATTTTATGGAGCCAAGAGTCAAGCTAATAAAACTAAGGAAAAGCTAGACAACTTTGATTATTTTGTAAAAAGAGAGATTCTTTCCTTCCTTGCCTATTCCCTTAATTTCATACGTGAGCATTAGCCATTATCCTTGCTCACACTTAGCCGATTTTGGTAAGCATTCTTCTCTCTTTTCTTTCTTCCTTAGCTACTTCTTCTTGTGAGCTTCAAGCTCCATTAATGGAGGTTTAACTTTAAACTCCATTTTTGTGTTAGATTCCTAGCAACTTCCAACAAGTCTTGAAGCAAGAATCATCCTAGCAACCATACAAGTTTCCGCCAAGCATTATTACTCCAAGGGGTTGTCTTGATTCAACAACAACTCAAGGAAAAACAAGATCAAGTTAAGGTATATTTCTTGTTTGGGAATCCTAGTAAATACCTTAAGCTATGTTCGAAACTTTCATCTCTTAAATCAATGTTCTCTTCATCATCTCATGAAGGAAACTTGAATCTTGTTGGAGTATGAAGGTGTTGCTGAGATAGTCAACCAGATCAAAGAAGTCAATCACACTTCTCAAACAAGATAGAGTCAGTCAACCTTGAAAGAGCGAGAGAGTCCATCTATGTGAATTCATCAATCAGTTATGAAATTCAAGGAGCAACGTCCACCTAACCATAATAGTCATAAACTATCATCCTTGGCCGAAATTCATGCAAAATGTGAGCAAAATCCAAAGCCTTGACTTTCTGATAATTCGAGGAGTCTGTCGGTCAGTTGCGAAAATTAAGGAGCAAGTACAACAACTACATTGACTTACAACGGTCATCAACGTTCAGACTTGGACCAAAATTCTCTCAACATGGCACTAATCAGAAGACTTGGCTTCAGCTTCCGAAATATGGCTCCAGCTTCCGAAATTCAAGGAAAGAGTCATTGGTTCCTGAAATTTCGGAACTGACAGAGTCAGTCCACTACATCAGACGTGAAAGTCATAATTGAACGTTGCCAAGTCGTCCAATGGATTGGTAATTGTCCGAAAATTAAGGGCCAAGGCTTAGCAACGTTCACAAAGAAGTTAGGACCGGATTTTAAGCAACTACAACGTTCAGATGGCAGATATTTCGGAAGCAGACTCCCTCACCGGCTCCACTATATAAGAGAGTTGTCATTTCGTTTCTCATTGCAGCTTTCTAGAGAGAATCATACAAAGCATTTGTTTAGAGAAAGCTTTGCCTATTTTAGAGAGAGAGAGAAAGAAAAGGAGAGAGAAGTACTAGATTCGTTTGTGCATATCGATAGAGTCTTTCTAGGTAGGACCTAGTTTTCACTTCACTTATCATTGAGCTGATCAGAGATTGTATTGGGTGAGTGAGTGAAAACCACGAAGTAGATCTCATCTACTGAGTGGGCATTATAAGTTGTTTGTTTGACCAGGAAATAAATAACTTATATTGTGTATCCTACTGAGTTCGACAGAGTCCTCCATTTCGAGTGTTAATCCATTTAGCTCCGCTAAGTCTATCTTACTTTGCTACCTTGAGCAACTGCTTCCGCACACTTAGTTCGACTAAGTGTTTCTACGTCTCAAGTGTTCTCACATACGAAGTTCGATTGAGTGCCTCTACATCACAGAGTGTTTCTTACTTTCAAAGACCGATTGAGTCAAACCAACTCTTAGACTCACACCTTGAGTTGTTTTGAGTCAGCCACCCGATCCTACATGTGGTATCAAAGCCTTGCTTAGGCTGACAGTCAATCAACGAGCAATGGCAGCTGTCGGTTGGGGTGATTCAGACTCCGACGATCCAGACACAGAGTCCAGCGGCTTGGTATGTCTCATGGCACATGATACGACGGAGTCCATGGTCCCCGACAATGAGGTAACTCGTTCCCATCTTGAAACAGACCTTTATCGTATAACTCCTATGGGTTTTATGACTTAATTGCTAAAATGGCTTCTAAAACTAACTCTCTTAAAGCTGATCTTAACAGAAAAATCTCCGAGTTAAGTGAGGAACTTGAGATCTCAAAAAGTCTTATGTATGCTTTGAGAGATGAAGCTGAGGAACATAAGACTATTTCCTGCTCACTTAGATTGGATTTGCAAGACTCTCGGTCGTGTTGACTCCCTTAAAAAGGAGCTCGACAAAACCAAGAGTCTACTGAATCCAACCAAAGGGAACAGGATGAGTCACTCACTCAGATTGAAATACCACAAACCTTGATATGTGGTTTAAATATTAAACTATGGTATTTAAAGGCTAAAAAAGTGGCCTTAGAAACATCAGTGAAAACTTAAACCATAGTAAAATGCAATAAAGCACTAAGATACAGTTTGAGCAAAAACATGCTTTAAGCTTGGAGTGAACTTGGTTAGGACCCAAAGAGCCTACCAAGACTTAATAATATTCAATTATGATTTAATAAGGCTAATTAATTCCTTAGGGAACTTTGGTAGACAGTTAAACCAAATAAAACACAAGAAAATACCTTAAAGTCAATAAAAGCAAAAATGTGCTCTAAGCTTGGGATAAATTTGTACAAGACCTAATGGTCATACATATACCTTATAAATATGTTAATGAACATATTAAATCAATTACCAAAGAAAACCAAGCTTGGAAACAAGTTAGAACACAAAAAGTGCTTTAAGGAGTCTTAAAGCACGTTTTTGAAAAATTGTCTTGTAAATAGTTTTGAATGGCTAAATGTCCATCATTACTCTTAATATATATATGTGTACTAATAATATCACATTTGGATGTCTATATCAATAGGAAATCAAAAATTTCACTTCTATGTGCCTTGTTTTTGTGAATAGTGATTTAATAAGCTAGTTTGTAACTATGTTATCATAAGTAATTAAATTGACAAATAAAGACTAAAATACCCTTATGTAATAAAGGGGGCCGGTTTTCTTAAGTGTGGTGACTCACCTCCCTCTTGTTAACATGTAAGTAATAAAGGATGACTACTTAGTTACTATTTGCTTATAAGCACAAATATCTTCTAAAAAGCAAGTTTACCTCATTCTCTCATTTCCTTCTCATTTCACACGGTTCCAAGTCTTCTTCTACCTCCCTTTTGCTGCTCTCTCACGGTAATACACACCACCACCATTAAACTCTACCTTTGACCTCTTGTAAAATCTAGCTCACTTATCCAAATCAAAAACAAACACCACCAATCTCTTCCTCTCATCAAGCTCTTCAATTCTATTCCTAAAATTCCAAGACCACCATTTCGGTGCCATGGAGTTCCACCATTGAAGGATCTTGATCTTGTATTTCTACATTTTATTACTCTCCTTTGCTTCTAGGTAAGGAATCTCAAAGAAAAATCAAGTTTCCTCCATTTTTACCTTGACCGAAAATGCACATTAATGGTGCTCTTTGTGTGACTTTGTTCTAGCTTCATTCCAACCTTCATGGACTAGGTGGAGTCCTCTCTTGATAGATATTCAAACTCTCTTCAAAGACCAAGGTAAAACAACTACATTAATGTTTTTGAAACAATGTAAACCTAGGGTTTACAATGAGTTTAAGCTTGAAGCTTGTATACTCATTCATTGCTTGTATATTGTTAGTAGTTGACAAGGAATCAAATACCTTACCGGTTTTATAAGGAAACAAGAAAGAAGTTTGTGTGGAAAAGAGGTAAATATACTAACCTAATGTGGTATAGTGCCTTAGGAGAAGGGCTTATATATTGCTTGTTAAAATGATCTAAGGAGCCAAAGGTGAATGACCTAGTGAAATGCTCTCAAGGAGTTTATTAAGGGCTATGTATTGTTGGGTGTATTTGCAGGTCAAAGGCATTATTTATGTGGGAAATTCAGTGTTTATGGTTTATGCAATTTAAGGGCCTAAGAGCCATGTTATTTAAGGGCTAAGTGCCAAGCAATTTAAATTGTGCACTATATTGTATGTAGTGTAAATTTGGTGAAGTCTTGTGTGTGATGGTGTTCTTGATGGATTTAGGTGTCTTGAGTGTTTAATGGTGAAAACTATGAGCTTTGGAATGATGATGTGCTAAGAGAACCCATGGCAAAATTGTAAAATGTATAAGAGTTTTAAGTGCTTGAATGAACTTGGGTGAACTAGGATTTTTAGGAATGAGTAAATGTTTCACTAAGGAAGAAAACGGCATTAAGGTGTTCTAAGGTGCTACAAGGATTTAGGCATTATCTTAGAAGTTCTAGAAATCAAATGAGTGTTTCTAGGGTGTGTCAAAGTCTTGGAGAAGTTTATATAAGGTTTAGGTGATGATTGATGAATAAGGAGAGAATGATGTTTAGGTAAGGTTTGAGAAAGGAATTCAAGAAGTTGTGAAAGAGGATTTGGTTAGTAAGAGGAGATGCTTGGGAGATGTGTTATGAAAGTGAGGAAGCATTTTAGTGTAGTGGTCATTTAAGGTGAAACACCACTTGGAAAACCAAAAGGAATGTTACAAGTGTTAAGAGATTTGATAAGAAGATTGAGTAACAAGTTGGACAATGTTTTAAGGTGAATCAAAGTGATATTTAGTATTAGAATATGCCTAAGTTCATGTATGAAGCTTGGGTAATCAATGGATAAGATAAGAGGTGAAACAAGACTTGGAAAGTGAAGTTCTGGCCCGTCCGAACTACCGTCCGAACTTGGACGTTCGGACGTGTCTGTGTACGCGTAGGTTTTCTGATCTTCGACTGGTCCGAACTACCGTCCGAACATGGGAAGTTCGGACACACCTATTTTATTCTCTGGTTTGGCTTCGAAAGGTCCGAACTTGGGAAGTCCGGACACAAGTTCGGACGTTCACAGTTTGCACCCATAGAGTCTCGAACGGTGTCCGACTTGAGAAATCCGGACACAAGTTCGGACAAGGTTTGTTTTGACCAAAGAGGGTGTTTAAGGTATGGAAATGATGTGTAATGATGGGGATTTATGGTTATGATGTCATGAGGTTGTTAAGGACATGTTAAGTGAGTTATAATGATGATTGAGTGGTGTGAAAGGTTGTGTTACAATGTGAAAGTAAAAGAAGTAAATGTGAAGTTATTAATTAATTTATGGGGTTATCATGGTTATTCGATATTACACAACATGTTACCCCAGTGTTAATGAAAACAACTTGAATGTTACTAGTTGTTCGAGAATTGTTCGAGGAACGTAAGTGGACGTGATAAAGTGGACTCCGGTGACAGGTATGGTTTTCTTGCAACCTGTGTCCTACCGGATTACACCGGCTTGTATGCCAATGTGTTTTTCTGTATGTTTGCCACGTTTGTAAGATAAAACATGTAATGAGTTTACAGTAATTCATTTATGTGGCATGTTCAACTCCGATACCATTTAACCTCGGAAGTGTTAACCTTAGTTAACTGAGTCTAGGATCACATGAGAGTTCGGTATTCGGATTAAACTACCCGAACCATGGAACGTTCTAACCACGGCTATGCGTGTGTTAATTGTGTGATATGTGTATGTGAATGTAGGGATCTCCCTTGTGTTTAACCCAGTTGTAATATTGTATGGTGTGTAGATGTGATAGACTCCATAGTGTGGGGGTTCTAACTAATATCTAAAGTAAGTATGTACTAACAGTGGTGAGGAATCCGGTTTGGCCGGTCGCGCGTTGTTTGGGAGAGGGTATCCTTCTTAGCCTTACCCTTCTCTTTGTTATGGTTGTTCCCTCACGGGTTATGATCTCCCATTAGCTTATTCCAAAGCTTAGCTATTCTGACTTATGATCGGTTTAGGGGGAACATGTGTTTGTGTGGTGTGTTCGGGCCTCCAAACCCGAACCATCTTAACTTAAGTTACCGTCCGACTATTAGGACGGTAATGAGTGTTGTTGTTGTTGTATAACGAGCTTACCATCAGGGTGACACCATTCTCTAGGCTCACCAGTGAATTAACTATGTTTGGGTCGGTTCCTAAGGGACCGTTCCCGTTATGTTATGTGATGTTGTTGTAATGCAATTCCTATTGCGATGTTATCATGTGCACGTCGAAACGTGAGAAGTGTTGTTATGTTTGTTATGGAGGAATGTTATATGTTGTAAGATATGGAGTGTGTGGATCACGGAAATGAATCCCAGTTTGTGATAAGAGGCGTTTAAGGATAACCCGATTTAAGGGTAGGTGTCGTCTATTAAGGAAGTAGCTCCATTAGAGGAGGAACACTCTAGGGATAATGAATTAACCATGAGTGACTTATCAAGTAAGGATGTATTATCCGTTTGTTGAGCCCATTGAGGCGAAATGTTATGTGTTGTGTTTACAGTTGCATGCATGATTTAAATATAATCAATAGCATGCTAAGACGACAATTAGTTGTGCGTGGCCCAGTAGCATGTGGGCTGCGGGATTACCATACCAGCAAAGGGCTGAGCCCTTGGGGGCCACCCTTTCTCTTCTTTTCCTATTTCAGGTACAAAGAGCAGGAAGCCGTTCAAGAGTAGGACGGGGTATTAGTCGTTGTACATGGGTAATCTTTTAAGTTGTACATGTACAGTAGGTGTAGTAAGACCGAGATTGTTATCGGCATTGGTTTGTAAATACTCGGTACGGTTGGAATGTATAAAGTATATGGGTTGTTGTTAAGGGAAGCAAATGTAACGTGTAGTTGCTCGGGAATCTAGTCCATCAGACCGATACAAAGTACATGTATTAGCCTTGTTAGCCACGTGGGTGGTTAACGGCGTGTAAACACCATTGAAATAAGTAATGTGATGAGTTGAATTTTCCGCTGCAGTTTGATGTTATGTGTACGGTGGTAGTTGGGGTGTTACACAGATTGACTCTCTCAAACATGACCTACTGTTTTCACTGACAAGTGTTGTTCTTTGCAGATGAGCTAAATAGTTCAGAATCTCAAGTTATCTCTCTAACCTTTCTGTTGAGTAACTCTCTCGAAAATTGAAAGAAAAGGAACATGCACTCTCTCTCAAACCAGTCAATTTCATCAAACAGGTCACTCCATAAGAATTGCCCGAGTGGGCCAACTCCAGATCAAGGAAGTTAGTCAAGATCGTGATAATCTTCAAAAGGAGTTGAAAAACTCTCCCAAGAGATAGTCAATATACGATCTGGAGTGGGATCCACTTAATCGAAGCCCAAATGGCATAAAGGTAAATTCGATATCCCTAAAACATATGTCCAAATCCAACAACAAACCCAAGCGCCAACAACACAAAAGAATTTTGATTCTGGTGGAAAGGACAGCAAAAATACGTCAATCTTCCTCCCACTAAGATTTGTGGTTATTGCGGGAGTCTTGGACATAGAGATAGTGCCTGTGAAAAGCTTCACAAGGATGTGTCATTTAATATCAAGCGACTTAATCTTATCCTTGAGGCACGAGAAAAGCTGAAAAAATCTGGTTCAAAAGGGACCCAAGTATATTTGGGTTCCCAAAAGTACCATGTGATTTTTTTGCAGGTGGAAGCGAGCGTGGAGATGGACTATGTGTACTTGGACAGAGGGTGCTCCACAACTGGAAATCCTGACAAATTCAGCTCGCTTTCATCCTACAAAGGAGGTAAGGTCACCTTGGAAACAACAACCAAGGTGAAATCGTGGGAGTTGGTGTTGGGCAAAATAGTGGTGAGACTACTCTGCTAACTATGGGCAGTGAACCCAATCATGTAGTACAACAAGGTCGTATCCACAGGGACTTCGTAACTGTCTAGCTAATTATAAGCTTAGTATAATGTGCAAGAGGATATATACAAAGTGCATAAATGTAAACTGAGGTTTTGGGATTTTAGTTGATAGATGGAAAATAAAGGAAAGCAGTAAAACTAGACTAACTAATCTAGGATAGGTGTAGCTCGGGATGGATATTTGCACCCGTCCTCCCTTTACTACCAATGGTCAATTCTCGAACTCATGGCTAAACAACGGGAACGCTAAACTAACTAATATCCTAATCAAGGTCTACTAATCCTACCAACAGAATGGAACCTGGTGGATCTTCCAAGTACCTAGTCAATTGATGGCATTAAGCACAAATTCCCTTAAGTTGCAGTGTAGTCTAATCTCGAAATCCTCGTATTAGAATGCACTGATTCAGTCCTCACGGTCTAGATTTCTATCTCAGAATCACATGTTGACAGAAATCCACAATAATGCTCAACTAATCGGTAGGCCAAACCAACCAGTTTAACACATAGTGCTAATTAATCAGCAACCTAGAATCTATCTCAGAATCTCATTTCAACAAATTCAAGGCAACCAACCAATTTCACACAAGATAACAATTGGGCAAAACCCTCAACAAATCCCCAAATCATGGGTGGCAAGTTCAAGAGCCACAAACACACAATCGTTTATTGGTATTCAGCACACGAACTGAAATAAAACCATAACGGTTCAAGAATCTACAACGGAGTTTAGGATTTTGGGGCAAAATCCCCAAATCCCAAGCTACAAGAGACTACTCAAGCATTGAAGCTACACAAGGAGAGAAAGGAGGAAGAAATACCATTAATGGAGGTGGTTGAGCTCTTGAATGAGGTGAGATCCTCTCCTCTTCCTTTCTCTTTCCTCTCTTTTTCTCTTCTTCTGTCGCCTCTACCGTCGCCTGGAGTCCAGGTCTCGACCTCCCCCTCTTTCTCTCTTTTTCTGCTTTTAAAATCTGATTTCTGGGCAAATTTTATGACCGACCGGACTTGCAAGGTCGGTCGATTCCAGTAGCTTGCAAAAACGCAAATCTGGGCAAAATTTCGACCCGACCGACCTTGCGACCGGACTTGCAAGGTCGGTCGGAGTCAGTATAACTTCAAACGCTATATCTTCGTTTTAACTCCGATTTTAGATCCGTTTGCGCCCACGCGTTCCTCTCTTCGTCTACTTTACTCCTAGCTATGTTACTCCTCCTGTTAAACAATAAATGTGTGAAACACCAATGAAACACAAAAACTAGAGGAAAACAAGCTAGAGTGGAGAAATGAGCATGAAAAGTGTTGATTAAACATATGAAATACACCCCTAAACATGCTCATTTGGACAGTTGGCACCATAGGTAACCCCTCCAAGTTTAAGGTAGATGGAGTCCATCTGGTCACTGGACTTCAACCTAGTCTGTTAAGCATTTTTCAAATTTGTGAAAGATTCAATTTAGTACTTCTCTCATATGTCGTTTGCAAAGTTTTTGATGAACGTACGGATCTAGAGCCACAGGACGTAAAGAAGATAATATGTACAAGAAATGTCTAAATGCCATCAATTCGGACGACCAAGTCTGTCTATGTGCTCGCTTTCAAGCAGCACCCAAATAGTCCCATCTCAAGGCGGTCAAGCGAATCTTTCGATACTTAAAAGGAACCAGTCAACTTCATCTATGGTACATTCGTTCCCCTAATTATTTTATCTGGTTTTAGTGATTCTGATTGGACAGATTCCCTCTATGATCGAAAGAGTGCATCTAGCAATGCACAATTCCTTGATCCATGCTTAGTCTCTTGGCCCTCACAAAGCAAATTTTGCTGAGATCAAATTGGTATTTTCTGTGATAACAATTGCACATGTAAAACCTGTGGAAACCCAATCCAATATTCGAGAACCAGACACATTGAAATATGTTTCCATTTCTTGAAGGACTGTGTCGAGAAAAGGCTAATTCAACTTGACTTTGTTCCAATAGGGATCAGCTAGCAGATATCTTTGCCAAGCCTCTTCCTACCACCAGATTTGAGGCACTCCGTTCAACAATTGGAATGACTCAATCAACGTAAGACGGTAGTCTCTCTCCTTCTTTGGCTGTATAATTAGTAGGTGTTTTTTGCATACTGTTTGAGTCAATCCGTGTTCTAATATTGATAGACTGTGTCTGCTCTTTGTGTCCCTTTTTTATTTTCTCCACAAAAAAAAGGAGAGAGGACAAGGCAAGGTACTCCGCTAACTTGTTTCTCCTGAACCAAACGGACCTCGTCCACTCGGTTATTAAGCCTTTAAGGGTGCTTTATCACCTAACTTCCTAAGGATGCGAACCTTGGAAAGTTGGCCCAAAGCTGTTACATGGGTGGAGAGAAAAGTATGGGGGATGGAGACAGTCCCTGTGTGCTCAAACTTGTTAAATATCTATGAATTGCAAATATAGAGCTATAAATCTTCAAAAATACAATGCAATGCACAGGGATCATTACAAGTTATGAGTATGTGGCAATGAAAGGTATTGTGGAATATGACAATACTTCTTGCCCCTTGTCGTCCATGAGTATGTTTGCGTTATGGATACAGTCTATTGTTTTTCAATGTATGGATTGACTTAGACTCTGTTGCAAACTTCTCTTACTGATGACAGCAAAAAAGGGGGAAGTAGTGAATCTCGTCTCTCTACGAACGGGTCACTCTGGCTATGTTCTGGATTGATCTGTCTCTGTGTGGACTAGGTCTTAGGTGAAGTTTGGATATTCTGTTTCATTTTTACTCTGTTGGTACTAGATCATGTTGGTTGCAGTTTTCTTAACTTAGTCTTATATTCCATTTTTCCAATCTCTCTTAGTAGGTTGTGGTTTGCCAAAATTGTGCTCATCGATTCAGGGGGAACTCTAACAAGAGTTACTCAATCTATGATGTGATTAAGGGGGAACCTGGACAGGGTTGGTTCCAAAAATTCTTTTGCTCTTGTCTTTTTGCAGATTGACTCATTCGGGATTCACAAAAAGAGTTTTGCTATCATCAGCAACAAGGGGGAAACTGTTGGAGTATGAAGGTGTTGCTGAGAGTCAACCAGATCAAAGGAGTCAATCACACTTCTCAAAACAAGCCAGAGTCAGTCAACCTTGAAAGAGCGAGAGGAGTCCATCTATGTGAATTCATCAATCAGTTATGAAATTCAAGGAGCAACGTCCACCTAACCATAATAGTCTAAACTATCATCCTTGGCCGAAATTCATGCAAAATGTGAGCAAAATCCAAAGCCTTGACTTTCTGATAATTCGAGGAGTCTGTCGGTCAGTTGCGAAAATTAAGGAGCAAGTAAGCAACTACATTGACTTACAATGGTCATCAACGTTCAGACTTGGACCAAAATTGAAATACCCCAATCTAATTAATACCTTAAAACTGTTAAATAATGAAGAATTGATCTTGGAATAAATCATTTTAGTTACGCATGCTAATTTATGCATGCAAACGTTACGTATTAATATTACGCGTGCGCATGCAAACACATGCACGCAAACGCTTACGTAAAAATAGTCATTTACCATAAACGCTAACGGGTGTAGTTTACTAAATGTATTAACATACTCGTACAAAACGCTCATGTACGTTTATTAACAAAGATTAAACTCCCTACATAACGGGCTCGATAAAGAGAGCGACAACAAGGAAAGATCAATACGAACGTTTATACAATTCACAAAACGACAACGTTCGCTCCACGAACGCTAATAAAATGTCGTCTTCACGTACGCATATAAACGCTTACGTACGAACATTAACGGGCAAAACCCCTTACGAAACAAGCTCAACTAGGAGAGCGTCATCTAGGAAAAATATATACGAGTGTTTATATGACTCGGTACACAATAACGTTCACAGTAAAACGCAAAAAAAAATACTAACGAGCAATGTAAATATTTTACGATTGCCTAAGCATTTATAAATGCTAAAAAATTGATATACACATTTAACAATGTAACAACTTATGTTACATAATCATAATACTTAATATATACCATAAATACATAGGAAATGTTATAACAATACAATAACAAAAAAGTATACAAGTTAAAAATCGGTACCATAAAACCGGTTTTATATACCAATTTTTGACTTGTTGACTTTTATACACTTTTACTTAGTAAAACAATTAACTACCTTACATACCTATCCCGTACTTATGTACACATTATTATGCTAAGATTAAATCTACAAATATACCCCATACATACCGGTAATATTTGCAATAACCAAACAAAATCTGCACCATATACTAAAGGAAAAACGGTAATGCTTGTGGATGTATACATCATGTTCTATACATGGTATTATGCCATGTACTGAATTAATCAAATCTGTGGTAATTTCCTTATTAACTTAGTGTTCACGTGTTTATATAACAAAAAAAAACAAAATCGGTAACATTTACCATGCTACGGTAATGGATATATGCGTGTCCATAAACAAAAAAAATTGTCACAAACATTATACGTGTAATTGGTGTTGCACATGGATATGAAGGTAATTAAACAAGGGGAACACTATGCCACTACCGTGATGCATAACCATCACTCATACAGGAGTATAAAACAAAACCGGTAGGAGGCACCTATAATTAACACATGTTCATGAGTTTATAATTGACAAAACCTGTAGCAAATTATTGAATTGTTAACAGTAGTATACTAGCTGGTCTACAATTAGCACTATGTAAGCAACGGTGGGCATTTGCTTTCAAAAAAAAATCTATAGTGAGCACCATTTTTAGCATGGTATACGTGTGCCTAAGTTTGACAAAAGAAAATCTGTAACCATTACCACCTATAATTAGCGGTAGTATAGCTTTTATAGAAGCAAAAATCTGAAGCAAATTATTAAGTCATTAACCGTAAATATACACCTATAATTAACAAAAAAAAGTAATCTACACTAACTACATTATTCATGTGCTAACAATTAACAAAGTAAACCCCTATAGCAATTGTCGGTAAGTCACCAGCAATTAAGCAAATTAAAACTGTATTAATCACCATAATTAACGTGAGTGCATGCCCACCTTACCCACTTGCAGAACCTGCAAACCACCGAACACACATATAATTGAGTATGACATATGTATAAACATATTATAAGTAATAACTAAAGCAATCAATCTTCTCTCACTGTACTACTACCACCCAGTTTGTCCTCTCACTCACTTTCCAATTCCAGGTCTCTCTCTTGCCGATCGGCATAGCGCACGCTCTCGACCATCTGAGCTTACATATATTACTGCAAAACAGCCATACAACAGAGCCATATATGTCTGTCTATCTGATCATCTATCTATCCATCTAAATTATACAGAGTAAGAGGGCAGAGTTGACGTTTGATTCTGTTGAGTCGAAAAAAAAAGGAGAGCATACTGGGTTTGTGAAGTGGAAAATACTTCCAGTTCCTTAGCTAAACCTTGGTTTTCTTCTTGCAAAAAAAAAAAACAGAGAAGGAGGGGAAGTACCATACTAGCAAAAGCTACGTAGATGATGCCCAGTCTTGTGAAGAAACAAACCCATACAAACTACTTGGGTTTAGCCTTTACGGCATGAATAGCCATAATAACCAGCTCCATAGTAAGGTAAATATCATGTGTTTTTCTAGCTTAAACCCATGCCTTGTTAGGCTTAAACCCATCACTTAATTACCTAGATAATATATATATATCTAATACATGCTTCTTCCTTGCATGAAATGCTGCCGAAACACCTTGGAGCAATGGGAACGTTTTGCATAAAAGTGTGCAAACCGATCCAAGAACAAACATACCAAAGTGAGTTTTTGCTCCTAAAGAAGTATATATACCAAGCTAAAGGATTAGTGCTTCAAAACTAATTAAAACCTGAGTAAAAATAGGCGTGAGTGATAAAGGCTGTTTGGAGTGCTTGGAGGCTTGGAAATCAAAAAAAAAAAAACTAGGTGAGTAATACTTACCTTATATGTTAATATAGTTTTAATGATATTTTGTTACAATAAACATATCAGCCGTGGGATTTATGGGCAATATAAGACTTAATGATGTATTAAAATATTTAATACCATTTTTGTTGGTTAGCTTGGTACATTAATGACCTATAAGGTCAAGGGAATAATTCAAGGGTTAGAAACATAATTTATAAAACTATATGGTAAATAATAGTCATTACCGAAAATTATAAGTGATATTGGAAGATTTTTGGTATATTATAATGTATAAATAATTTTAGAATTTGTCTAAGTGATTTAGATAATTCTCTGAGTATTTTGGGATATTAAAAATCTTTAAAAGGTAAGGTTATAATATTAAAAGTTTAAGAATTAAAATCTAGTGTCAAAAGGTAATTTGGTAATTTTAGAGTCCTTAAAATATTGGATTAAAAAACTTACGAATTTAAATAAAGGGTTTTGGTGAGTAAAAATAATTACTAGTGCTTAAATGACTAGTTTAATAAGTTATGTGGTAAGAATATTAAGTTTATAAAAGTTTTGGGGTGAAATTGTAATTTATAAAAGTTTATGTAAATCTAGAATTTAAGTTGGGGCGGAAGTGTAATTAGAGGGAATTTATGTCATTCGAAATTTAAGGAAATTACATAATAAAACTAAAGTTTGTAAGTTAATATATAATTGTTATAAAGTTTTTGGGGTTAAATGTAATTAAAGGAGAATATTGGTAAAGGCCAAAAATATATGTGGCCATTTGGTAAATTATAAAAGTTAAGGTGTCCAAAATATAAATACCGATTTTATAGTGGTGATTTTATGAATTAAATAATTAAGGAAATATAAGGTTGGTATTGTTTTAATAAGGAAAGGAGGTAAAACTAGGTATAATGTACTGTGGTATATTCTGAAATATAATATAAAGTTTATGGATAAAGGTGTTTATACATACACTACTCCATGATATAAATAAAGAAAGTGGAGTAATTATGAGTATATAATTAATGAGGTAAAGATATACCGTATAAATGATAATCATTATCACATGTGAGCTTCACATAAAATAATGAACTGCTAGGTTCTCTAGACCACTGTTAAAACAACAGGGGAAATATATAACATACAGAGTTATTATACAACGAGTATAAACATTTCAGTGACAGTACTATAACATTTAATGAATAGTTCTATTAATATTACCCGGTATTGCATGTTTAAATAGCAGCGTACGGGGAGGGACTACTGTACAGGAGTTTGTCAAGCTTGCAGTTTCTTGGTGAACGGTTGTTAATTGTGTGGTCTGAATGTCCTAAGGATTATCCTAAGGTCCGGACATTATGTTTAATATCAAGAGTGATATCTATGATTTTATGTGATTGAGATGGTGTACTGTATGTTGTTATGTGTCTCTGATTGTCTCTGAGGGCTTCCTCAGTTCAGACTTCTGTGTGATCTGTGATAAGATTGTTTGTCTGAATGTGTTAATTAATATGCATGAATTGTATATTTATAGCTGCTTATTATTTTACTGTTGTTGAGTTAACAGTATTGGTTCGCATATATGAACCTATATATAAAACGAACTAGCGGCTATGTGTTATCTTATATGAAATATAAGGATCGTCAGAAAACGATGTAGCACTAGGATAATAAGATATATATATATTATCCGAGACTTTTATACGGAGCATTGGCCTTTCTAAACGCCGCTCTCGTATCTAACACTGGATCCCGAGTTTACAGACTCCGGATTGGACTAATGACCTTAGTCTGCTGTGTTAGAAAATTTGGCAATGCGATGCGATGTATAATTATTTAATGAAAGATAATAAAGCCAAAGGATGTGGCTCTTGGTGCGCGCTGTTATCACAAAACGATACCAGGATGTCCGCGTATAGGTCCATAAGTATCAAGAAAATTTCCCGTGAGCTAGAATGGCTCGTTGGTCGGAGACTCTACCGTTGGAGTGGCTACTGCCGTGGGTGACCCCCATAATATATGGGTAATTAGAGACATGTCGTTTTAACGAGACATTGTCACTAGGTATAACTGAACAACTAATGCAGTTGAGACTTGTACAGTGGCGAACGATATTGGTTTCTACACCATGGACGAGAATTGATACTTGTTTATTATTCTCGTTGTTTCGCTTTGATGTTCATTGGTTATACTTGTGATTATATTTTACGTGTTGATGGTTGTGTTAATGTATGTATATTACTGTTGTTATTGTAAACCGGTATTTCATGTAAAGAATCTAATATCAAGATGGCTAAAACGACTAAAGGAATCTAGATGACTTAAGATCACATTTAGCATACCAGCATTTCGATTGCTGAGCCCTTCATTGGGCCAAACATTCCAGGTTATTGAAGGAGACTCAAGCCGGAGCGCGGAACACGGGGGTAGCTATTGTGTTTGCAGCAAACACCGTTGGTTTTAATTTTGTATTGTAATAAGAAGATTGTTGTATTCTGTTAGTTGCTCATTTAGTTGGTTTTGGTTTGTAATAATTAGAGTACTCAGTATCTGTTCATCACAGCGTGTAGAGTTAAGGTTGTTGGATGGATGCCTTGTTACTCACAAGGGTGAGTAACGGCGTGTAACACCAAGGTAGTTAGTTTTATTTTCCGCTGCGAGATGTTATCTATTATGCTACGAATTGTGACGTCGTTACAGGTTTAGGATTAGGGTGTTACAAAAATTCTCTCAACATGGCACTAATCAGAAGACTTGGCTTCAGCTTCTGAAATATGGCTCCAGCTTCGAAATTCAAGGAAAGAGTCATTGGTTCCTGAAATTTCGGAACTGACAGAGTCAGTCCACTACATCAGACGTGAAAGTCATAATTGAACGTTGCCAAGTCGTCCAATGGATTGGTAATTGTCCGAAAATTAAGGGCCAAGGCTTAGCAACGTTCACAAAGAAGTTAGGACCGGATTTTAAGCAACTACAACGTTCAGATGACAGATATTTCGGAAGAGACTCCCTCACCGGCTCCACTATATAAGAGAGTTGTCATTTCGTTTCGCATTGCAGCTTTCTAGAAGAATCATACAGAGCATTTGTTTAGAGAAAGCTTTGCCTATTTTAGAGAGAGAGAGAAAGAAAGGAGAGAGAGAAGTACTAGATTCGTTTGTGCATATCGACAGAGTCTTTCTAGGTAGGACCTAGTTTTCACTACACTTATCATTGAGCTGATCAGAGATTGTATTGGGTGAGTGAGTGAAAACCACGAAGTAGATCTCATCTACTGAGTGGGCATATAAGTTGTTTTGTTTTGACCAGGAAATAAAATAACTTATATTGTGTATCCTGCTGAGTTCGACAGAGTCCTCACCTTTCGAGTGTTAATCCATTTAGCTCCGCTAAGTCTATCTTACTTTGCTACCTTGAGCAACTGCTTCCGCGCACTTAGTTCGACTAAGTGTTTTACGTCTCAAGTGTTCTCACATACGAAGTTCGATTGAGTGCCTACTCACAGAGTGTTTCTTACTTTCAAAGACCGATTGAGTCAAACCAACTCTTAGACTCACACCTTGAGTTGGTTTGAGTCAGCCACCCGATCCTACAAATCTCCAATCATCCCAAGGTGTACCGAAAATTACTTGGCAAATACCTAAGGTAAACTCTTATAAACTACTTCAAATCTTACTTATAAATCCTTGTTAGAAGTCTAACACTTGGATCTCCTAAACCTATACATGGGGGCCAAAAATTCTACAACAATATAGCATTGGAGGAGCTTGGAATTCAGGAGGAAATCAAGTACAAGAATCATGTTGATTTAAGGAGTAAGTTTCTATAATTAAATCTATTAAGTTTAAGTTTGATTTAAACTTCAAACTTTAGTACAAATTTATGTACAAATCGTTCATTAAATAGGAGCCGAAAACTATAAGTTATATCACCAAGAAAATAATTTATAATATACAAGGTAAGATTATTACCTTAAGGTATAAAATTTGTGTCACAAGATTAAATTATGATGCATATATAATTAAGCCAAATTACCTAGGAGTTAAATGCTTAATTTTGAGCTTATAATCATCATAAGTCATTAACATAATTTTTAGAAGGGTTATATGGCTTATATACATTTATATATACTTATTATAAGATATAAATCAAGTTTTAAAACCATATGATAAATATTTATTAAAGCCGAGAATAAAAGTTCATTTGGTGATTTTTGAAGAATATAAGTATATTAGCTTATATTATAAATTTTGGGAATATTAAAAATAGCTACAATTATTTAAATGGCTAGTTTATTAAGTTATGTGGCTAAATTGTAATTTTGAAAAGATTAGTGTACTAATAATAAATGCCGAGAGTTAAAGGACTTATTTGGCATAGTTATGATATAATATAAGGTAGGAATTAATATTATGAATTTTGGTTAAATTAAACAAGTGTTTAAGTGTTAAAATAACAATTTATAAAGTTTTGGGGCTATTTTGTAATTTCTGGAAAATATTGTTTTTTTTCCTAATTACATATGATTTTATGGGCATATTAAAGTATTAATTATGAAATTAGGCTTAGGTCAAAGTGTTGACCAAAAACTTTAGGTTAAAATGATTTATGACATAAAATATTAAGTTTATAAAAGTTTTGGGGTGAATATGTAATTTATAAAAGTTTACTTATAAAACCGAATTGAATAAGGGGCGAAAACATAATTTATGGAAATATATGGGTCATTTCGATATTTTAGGAAATTAAATATTAAAACTATAGTTTATGAGTTAATATGTAACTTATATAAAATTTTGGGGTTAAAATGTAAATATAGAAAATATATGTTGAAAACCGAGAGTTTAAGGGTTATTTAGTAATTCATAAAAGTTAGTATATTCACTTTGTAATTACCGAAAGTATATGTGGTTATTAGTAATTTACAAAGTTAATGTGTTCAAGATATAATTACCGAATTTATAAGGTTGGTTTTGTAATTTAATAAAGAAAGGAATTAAAACTAAGTAATATAATGTATTTTGGAGTATAATGTAAAGTTTACAAAATAATTATGGTTATAATAAAAATAACCAAATTGTATTAATATATAGAATAAGTGAAAACAATTATGAGAATATAATTAATGAGATGAAGATATACCATGAAATGGAAATTCATTATCACAGGTAGTTGTTACATAAAACAACGAACTGTTAAACTACCTCGAACCACTGTTAAATAACAGGGAGAAATAAAGAACATACGGGGTTAGTATACTACGGGTATTAGTTCTGTAGCAACAGTACTGTAATAGTTAGTGCTAGTTGTATTAACATTACCCGGTATTTGTATGTACGTATAACAGCGTTACGGGGAGAAACTACTAAGCGTGAACTGTCAAGCTAGCAATTTTCACGGTGAACGGTATGTTAATTGTGTGGTCTGAATGTCCTAAGGATTTTCCTGAGGTCCAGACGTTGTGTGTTTAATTGCTAAGAGCGATATCTGTGATTTATATATATGATCTTGTATTCTGTATTGCTCGACACCACTACGTTTTATTTTACGCGGACGTCTTATGACTGGAAGTTTATACATCTAAACTCAAACAAGACTGTGTGACCTTTAGGTATTACGTGAACCTAACTGATGGTCAACTGTTATAGTCTTAAACTCAAGGATTGGATATTGTATCACTGACTAAAGGGCTAACTTACAAAGAGAGGATTCCAGCTAGTTTCGACTATCTGGTTGCGCATCGTGATCACTACGAGGGACTGCTATCAAGAGTCACTCAAGGGAATCCATTATCCACATTCGATGATGGCAGAGGGCACTACTGTTGGTGCACAGGTTTCGGCCGAATTGGTCGCCTTTAAGGCAAATAAACTATCCAGAGCCATAAGGTTAGCTGGCAACGGTTCCATTGGAACCCAGGGGACTACCGTCCATTAATAAGTTATTAAGGGTT
>CM041780.1:108760905-108778061 GCA_023374045.1 Limonium bicolor
GGTATGAAATCGTGCAGCCCACAAGCTACTGGGCCACACCAACTAATTGTCGAATACATGCAGTTCATTATTAAAGCTGTAAATATGCATAGCATGATAATAACAAGTATCCATACAAGGACAATAATGTCACATAGAACAAGACTGCAGAAAGTCAAGTTAGCTGAACTGAAATCTTTAATGATAGTCGGTCCACACAATGGGACTGACAGGTATAACTGAATGTCTGAAATAGTGAAGGTATAGTGACCTCGTTATAGAGAAAGGTTGGGCATAAAATCCCCAGGAGATAACGTAGTTAAACCCTGAACTGAGAGATGTGGGAAATAAAACCCACGAGAGGAATGAAGTCTTCCTCACACTGAACTGATGGGCATTAGAAACCCGAGAGGAATAGAGTCTTCCTCCCAACTGAAATGTTCCGTCGCGACGTAATTAGGAGACGACCTGAGACAGGTACAGCTCCTGTAGCATGCATGGCCAGATCCAACTGGGCTCCTCGTTCTCGTAGTATAGAATTGTTAAGTGTCATATAAAGACGTTAAACAAGAACACAATGTGTATTGTCAATTATCACGTTTAGGATAATGACGTTTGTTATAAAGTGAAGTTAGTGAGAGACTTGAGTACAAGTCCTCGGTATACTGAAGCGCAGGTATTTAATCCACTGGTATAGTAGTGTTTGTATGCGTGGGACATACACGTAGTAGTCAGCATCATTCACGCACATAAATAATACAACAGCGCACAAGAGTAAACAACATTTTACATTAATTATCTTGGTCGTTAAATCAAACAACAGATAGCACACAAGCCGGTGTAATCCGGTAGAAAGAAGACTGCAATAATTCCATACCGTTCACCGTAGACTGTACTTGTTTAGTTCCCGGTCAACGTCTGGTCAAACAATGTCCTAGAAATAGGATTAATCTGAGAGTGTTAATTTATGTAACCTCGTATAATAATCTTATTGTTTCATGAAACGATTTCATATTCGTTATTTCATGTGAGGTTTATTCCTTTATATTTAGGTAGTTCTTTTAACCTCTTTCCCTTATAATTAATTAAGGTACTTATATATTTCCAAAACATGTAGTCCTAACTTATAAGACTTATATTGTGTGGTAATTTCTTTTAATTACCTTATGATTGGATGTATAACTTATTTGTCACTCCTTGTGGTATTTCTAAATCTTTTAATGTATAATATATATACATATTTATTCATGCACTATATTCGTTATTTATTTTTAATTGTCTAAGTGACATAACAACTTTATAATTTCTTAACTATATTTATATGTCACACTTGACATTATATTCTTATAATTCTTTGTTATTCTCCTCTTAACCATAAATAATATTTATTGGTTACAATTAAATTCCTTATAACTATATAACCATAGTTTTAATCCCTTAATCACTTATTCTCATTTCCTTTTGATTTTACTTGAAAATCTAAAATATATATATTTCACACATGTATTATTTATGTTATTTATATATAATTGTCTAAAAGACATAACCTCTTAATAAGTCTCGATTTACGTTTACATGTCATACATGGACATGTTATTCCCATATCTTTTATTAATTACGAACTAACCCCAAATAATATTATTTTTTACAAGTAAATTACTTGTGCTTGCATATCATATAGTTTTAATTTCATAATTCCCTAAATCTTAATTTTCTTTTCTAAATTCTCCAAATATCCATAAAGGACCTAATAACATTTTTAATTCAAATAAACACCCTTATATTTTCGGTTATTACAATATAACCACAACAACTTTATAAACTTTACATTTATTTCCAAAATACATAATATTACATAGTTTTATTTCCTTAATTAATTAATTCATAAAATCACCACTATAAAATCGGTATTTATATTTTGGACACCTTAACTTTTATAAATTACCAAATGGCCACATATATTTTCGGCCTTACCAATATTCTCCTTTAAATATATTTTAACCCCAAAACTTTTATAAACTTTATATTTTATGTCATAATTCATTTTAACCCAAAGTTTTTGTCAACACTTTGACTAATCCTTAATTTAATTCTTAATCACTTATTTAATTTAACCAAAATTCATAATCTTAATCCCTACCTTATATTATATCCTAATTATGCCAGAAACACATATAATTCTCGGCTTTAATATACTTTACCCCAAACTTTCTAAAAATTATATTTTTACCACATAACTTATTAAACTAGTCATTTTAACACTAGTAATTATTTTTACTCACCAAAACTCTTTATTTAAATTCGTAAGTATTTTTAATCCAATATTTTAAGGACTCTAAAATTACCAAATTATCCTTCTGACCCCAGATTTTAATTCCTAAGCATTTAATATTATAACCTTAACTTTTAAAGGTTTTTAATATACCAATATACTCAAAGAATTATCTAAATCACTTAGACAAATTCTAAATTATTTATACACTTATATATACCAAAAATCTTCCAGAGTCACTTATAATTTTCGGTAATGACGATTATTTACCATATAGTTTTTAAATTATGTTTTTAACCCATATTTAATTTCCTTGACCTTATAGGTCATTAATACACCAAGTTAACCACCCAAAAATGTTATTAAATGTTTTAATACATAATTAAATTATATGATGCCCATAAATCCCACGGCTAGCATATAGATGTAATAAAATTTCATAAAAACCATTCTATACTATAAGGTAAGTATTTCTCACCTAGCCTTTGATTTTCCAAGCTACCAAGCACTCCAAAAATCCCCTTAGGCTCACGGCTTTGGTAGTATTTATTTTGGACTGTTTTCCTTACGGTTGTGCATGGAGGTCCCATGGATTTTTTTTTTCCAACAATATTTCATGCAAGAACAAGGACACATATTAGCCATGTAAACAACGTCATTAATGGTGGATTTAAGCTAGGAAGCTACAAGGTATTTACCTTATTTTTGAAGCTGGTAACAAGGGCACTCACGCCTGTTTTTTTTTTCCTAAGCAAAACAAGGAGTCAAACTACAACTTGTACCAGCCAGTTCTGGAATTAATCGTCCACGGCCCCTTCTTCAATTCTGGTCTGCGAATGCAGTTGTCCTAGTTGCGCTTCCAAAATAGATTGCTTTAAGCCCCATGTTCAATCTGGTGTGCGCATGCAGCAGTTCCCAATCATTTACCACTTCAGAGGCATAGACTCCAGAACCGTTTGAAGATAAGTGCAGAACTTATCTGCCATGCTTGCCAGTTAGGATTTGAGAGTGGTGTATGTATGTATGGTCGCCAGCTTGAGTTGGAGAGTGGAGGGAAAAGGCGCAGAGCAAGTACGTACCTTCGCCAGTTAGGTTGGCTTCGTGAGTGGAGAGAAGAAAGACAAAAAAAATAGACAGAAGAGGTGTGCAGAGTACGTATATTCTGGTGTGTTAGGCTGCAAAAATCACCGATGGTGGAGAGAACTGAAGAGAGGCGCTAGGGTGTATGTTCCTCATACACTGGTTGGGAATACAGAAGAGCAGTATGCTCTTTGTACGCTACTTTGGTTTGCAAGATTACCGTGAAGCAAAATAAAACTGGCGCAGAACATATGTGTTTCTTGTCTACCGGTTTGGAGAAGAAGGAAGATACTGAAATGAAAAAAAAGAAGAAAGAAGGAGCCGGCTTATGATGTGGTAGTAAATGGTATTAGGCTTGTATGACACTTAATTAAGTATTTGGAGAGTTCAATCGGTGGAACATGCGCTGGAAGATATATACTTAATTATCTAATGTATTATGGTGTAATTATTGTCTCTTTAACAAATGGTGAGAAGGTGAGTCATGCTCCACTGTTTTGGAACCGGTCACATGCTGGTGGGTGGCCTATTTGAACGGCAATAGAGGGCTTAAAGTCAAAAGTGGATGGCTTGTTTCATTTATTAATGTTACTAGTGTACTAGTTGGGATTCGATTACCGATTTTTTGGCTTTTCCTAAGCTAGTATACTACCGCATTACGATTCAATAATGCTACAGGTTTAGTTAATTATCATCACAACCTACATGTGATTACCACCGTTTTTATTTTTTTAATTACAACCATATGAATGATGGTAGTATATTCCGTTTACATGCATAATTCAGTAAGTGCTTACCGTATTGATATATAACTAATGATAACTTGAATATGTTGTATATTTTATTTGTTGCTAAATTTGAGTATGAACTACCGTCAATTACTACTAGTTTAATAAGTACATGACTATAGTTAAAGTGTGTGGTGATATACTACAGAATTCAATTGGCATTAATATTCATGTATTACCGCATAACATGGGGCTTTGCTACATATTTTCATTTTCAGTTTATGTATATGTATGCTATACTAGGATGAGTATGTAGCAGGTTCTTGTTTTGTTTATACACATATATACATACTACCGTGTGGTATAGTATGCTAGGTAGATTTTAAATTTGTCTTAGTAACATATACATATGAAGAAGGTAGGTATATTAGGTAGTTGATTGTTTTACTAAGTAGAAGTGTATAAAAACAAGTCCCAAAAATTGTATATAAAACCGGTTTATATGGTACCGATTTTTAACTTGTATACTTTGTGTTATTTATAATGATATTACATTTCTTATGTATTTATATATATCAAGTATTAAGATTATGTAACATAAGTTGTTAAATTGTCTAAATGTGTATATCAATTTATTTTAGCATCTATAAATGCTTAGGCAATCGTAAAATATTTACGTTGCCCGTTAGTATTTTCGCGTTTTACAGTGAGCGTTATTGTGTACCGAGTCGTATAAACGCTCGTATATATTTTTTTTTCCTAGTGAGCTAGTTGTTGTTCGTAAGGGGTTTAATGCCCGTTAATGTTCGTACGTAAGCGTTTACATGCGTACGTGAAGACGACATTATATTAGCGTTCGTGGAGCGAACGTCATCGTTTTATGAATTGTATAAACGTTCGTATTGATCTTTCCTTGTTGTCGCTCTCTTTATCGAGCCCGTTATGTAAGGAGTTTAATCCTTATTAATAAACGTACATAAACGTTTGTACGAGTACGTTAATACGTTTAGTAAAATTACGCCTGTTAGCGTTTATGGTAAAATGGCTATTTTTACGTGACGTTTTGCATGCGTGAGTTTGCATGCGCACATGTAATAATATTAATTCATGCAACGTTTGCATGTATAGATTAGTATGCGTAACTAAAATGATCTGTTTCTAGATCAATTCTTCATTATTTAATAATAAACAAGTATTAATTCGATTCGGGGTATTTCATTACCAGGGGCAAAGTAGTAACACAAATGACCCAAATAAGAGGGCCAGATATTTCTTCTGTAAGAGGTGTACAAGGAACCACCCAGAAGTGGACTGTGAAGGGAAGCTGGTCAAATGCTACAACTGTGGCACCTTGGGCCATAGAGCCTTTGAGTGCAGGAAGAAAAAGGAAGGTGGAGGTGGGAATGGAAATCAAGGTGCTGGGCAAACTAACACCCAGAACAACAACAATGGTTATAATAACCAAGCTGAAGGCCAGAAGACTGGTTACAATGGCGCAAGAAACAACTTCAATGGCCAAGGGAGCAACCAAGGGAAACAACAACAAGGGAATCGAGGAGGAACCCAAGGAGGAGGGTATGGCAACCGAGGCCACATAAATGTCATAAGCAAGACCGAGGCAGAGGAAGAAGGAAAAGTTATCACAGGTACTTTTCCTGTCAATGGTGTTAAAGCTAAAGTATTATTCGATTCCGGTGCTTCATGTTCATTTATATCCTCTGAATTTATGAGGAAGGTTGGGATAGTACCAAATTCTAGCATTGATTTTAATGTTTCTACCCCATCGGGGGAAGTGGTTAGATGTGATAAAAAGGTCAAGGGAGTAAAGATAAGTATTGGGAACAATGAGTTTGAAGTAGATGTAGTGGAATTCGGGTTAAAAGATTTTGAAGTCATCCTAGGAATGGATTGGTTGGGTAGAAACAAAGGGCGAATAGATTGTGAGAAGAGAAAGGTGATCTTGGTAGGAAAGAAAGGAAAAAGAGTATCACACACAAGCGAGGGAGTTAAAAGTGAGGTAAAATTGGTAGCTGCCATGAAATTATGGAAAGACATTATCAAAGGAAACCAAGCATTCCTGTGCTATGTGCGGGAGGAAGGCGGTTATGCTGCATCTGTTCAAGAGGCGACCTCAGAGATGGAGGATCTTCCAGTGGTGAAAGATTTTCCCGACGTATTCCCAGAGGAGATACCAGGGATGCCACCAGATCGGGAGGTGGAGTTCACAATCGACTTAGTGCCAGGGACAGCACCAATCTCCGAGCATCCATACAGGATGGCTCCGAGTGAGATGCAAGAACTGAAGGAACAATTGGGAGAGCTACTTGACAAGGGCTACATTCGACCAAGTGTATCGCCATGGGGAGCTCCAGTACTATTTGTCAAGAAGAAGGATGGAGGCATGCGCCTCTGTATTGATTACAGAGAGCTCAACAATATCACGATTAAAAACAAGTACCCACTGCCAATAATCGATGACCTGTTTGATCAACTTCAAGGAGCAAAAGTCTTCTCCGAAATGACTTAAGGTCAGGTTATCATCAATTGAGGCTGGCTGATAAGGATATATTGAAGACGGCTTTTCGTACAAGGTATAGCCACTACGAATTCACGGTCATGCCGTTCGGGCTAACGAATGCGCCAGCAGTATTCATGGGGTTGATGAATCGAGTTTTCAGCACATTTTTGGATAAATTTGTAGTGGTCTTTATTGATGACATTCTGGTGTACTCTAAGAGCAAAGCAGAGCATGAAGAACATTTGAGGCAAGTGTTACAGATCCTGAGGGAGAAGAAACTGTATGCTAAGTTTTCAAAGTGTGAATTTTGGCTGGAGCAAGTGCCATTCCTTGGTCACATCGTTACTAAGGATGGAATCTCGGTAGACCCTGCTAAGATCCAAGCAGTGAAAGAGTGGCCAAGACCTACCAATGTTAGAGAAGTTCGAAGTTTTCTGGGATTAGCAGGCTACTACAGAAAATTTGTATAGGATTTTGCAAAGATTGCACGTCCACTTACGAAATTGATAAAGAAGATAGTACCGTTTCGATGGGAGGAAAAATGTGAGGAAGCTTTCCAACAGCTGAAAGGGAGGTTGACTCATCCTTGCACCAATCCTTGTACTACCTGTGTGCACAGAAGGGTTTGAAGTTTAGTGACGCATCAAATACGGGTTGGGATGTGTGTTAATGCAATAGCAAGGTGATAGCCTATGCTTCTAGACAGTTGAAAGAATATGAGACGAGGTACCCCACTCATGATTTGGGCTTGCTGCCATCGTCTTCACATTGAAGATTTGGAGACACTACTTGTTTGGTACTTCTTGTAAGATCTATACCGACCACAAGAGTTTGAAGTACATCATCACGCAAAAAAGAATTGAACATGAGACAGAGGAGATGGTTAGAACTTATCAAAGAATATGATTTGGAAATCATTAAGGCCAACGTTGTGGCTGATGCCTTAAGCCGAAAGAGAAGCCATGTGGAGAAGCCAACTGGATATTACATGATGAGTTGGTGAATGATATTAAGAGGCTACAAATTGAGGTGGTTGAACAAGGTGTGGTAGACAGAGAGGTGGAGCTATACAACATGAATTGCGTATTCGAATTTCCACAAGGAAATATTGGAGCATCAACAAAAGACGACAACTTAAGGAAGATAAGACAGAAAGTGGAGAGAGGAGAAGCACCAGATTTTGCGATCACGAAGATGGGAGTATGGGTTCTGAGGTAGATGGTGTGTGCCAAACTAGTGCAAAGCATTAAAACAAAGCTAATGGAAGAAGCTCACAACTCTGGGTACTCAAACACCCTGGAGGAGATAAGCTATACAAAGACATCAAGAGGCATTATTGGTGGCCAGGCATGAAGAGGGATGTAGCAGAGCACGTGGCTAAGTGTTTGACATGCCATAAAGTTAAATGAGCATAAGAAAACACCGGTATGTTACAGCCGTTAGGCCATACCAAGTTGGAAATGATTCTATATCCATGGATTTTATAAGTGGGCTGCCAGTTACCAAGGGAGGAATGGATCAAATATGGGTAGTAGTTGATAGGTAACTAAAACCGCTAGGTTCATACCAATGAAGAAGACATGGTCTATGGAGCAACTAGTGGATGCTTACGTTCGAAATGTGGTGAAATATCACGGGATTCCATCGGAAATAATCTCAGACAGAGACTCTAGGTTCACTTCAAGAGTTTGGCAAGAATTTCAAAGAGCAATGGGTACAAAGTTAAATCTCAGTACGCGTATCATCCTCAAACACACGGCCAAACGGAGAGAACAATCCAAACTCTAGAGGACATGATGAGAGCTTGCGCAATGGACTACCAAGGATCATGGGTAGATAAGCTACACTTAATCGAATTCTCCTACAACAATAGTTATCATGCAAGCATTAAGGCAGCACCCTATGAAGCATTATATGGAAGGAAGTGTAGGACACCACTGTGTTGGAGTGACTCGGGAGAACCGATAATAGTCGGACCACAACTCACGGAAGAATGAGTCAGCAAGTCAAAATATCCAGTAGAGGATGAAGGCTGTGCAAGATAGGCAAAAATCATATGCAGACTTGCATAGAGACTGGTAGAATTTCAGGAAGGAGATAGTGTTCCTAAGGTATCACAACCAGAAGTGTAGTACGTTTTGGTAAGAGAGGCAAATTAGCTCCAAAATACATTGGACCTTACAAGTGCTGGGAGAGTAGGCAAGTAAGCTTATAGGCTGGCGTTACCTGTGGATTTGGAGCAAGTACACAATTTATTCCACATCTCGCAATTGAAAAGATACATACCGGATGAGACCCATGTACTCAACCAAGGAGGTGGATTGGAACCAAATTTATCCTATGTTGAGCAACCGATCAGAATATTGGATCACAAGTCAAGGGAAACCAGAGGGAGATCGGTGGAAATGGTAAAGATATTATGGGATCACCATGGAATTCAAGAAGCACTTGGGAGCTAGAGAGCAGATGAGGAACAGCACCCACACCTAATTGATCAAGGTAGTTATATGTTAAAAGTTCAGGAGAAACTTTCTTTAAGGAGGGGAGAGCTTGGGGCAAAATTAGGGATAAATCCTTTGATTCTATGTGATAATTACTGAATTCTTGATGTGATGGACCTATGATGAGCTGATTAGAGTAATATGTGCTATTAGTGCATATCGCTTTTACGATATGTTTCGAATGTTTGGGTATGTGGATATTGTTGGAAGCATTGGAAGTACAGCTCATTATGAGTATTGATTACTAGTGATATTGTTGTCATGTGGAAATTTTGTGGATTTGTATCTCTAGAGGAGCTATGGTTCCATATGAACCGTTATTTTATAT
This sequence comes from Limonium bicolor, assembly GCA_023374045.1. Taxonomy (NCBI): domain Eukaryota; kingdom Viridiplantae; phylum Streptophyta; class Magnoliopsida; order Caryophyllales; family Plumbaginaceae; genus Limonium; species Limonium bicolor. The sequence continues at coordinate 108,770,312 of CM041780.1, forward strand.
GAGAATTACTTGAAATCCTTGAATAGACAACTGTGGACGGTTAACTATATTTGAGTGATGTTGCTGGACCATTATGGTTAGATAGCTTCGAGGACGAAGCTTTGTTTAAGGAGGGAGAATGAAACACCCTAAATTGCTAGGAATTAATATAGTGATATAGATCTTGTATAGTTATAGCTCACTGGGATTACTTACTGAGAATTAAGTGTTAGTGTGTCGTCTCCTTATTCCAATATCTTTAAGTGTTGATCCAATGATATTATCCCATGAGTATATCATTTTCAGTAGACCATTCATGGCCATAAAATAGACAGCAAGGTCAAGCCAATTATTCTTATACAACAGTCCATTCATTTCGGTTATCTTTGGACTCGTGTAGCTAGTTATTATCGATTTGTCACTTCCTATTTATATACCTCAATGTTGTAAACCAAACTAGACATAGCCACACTTTATTGAGCTTTATTTCATGGCTTAATCCAAGCCAAACAAGGCTCCAAATCAGCCTATACTTGCCGCCCAACTAATGTATTCAAACATGTAGCAATTGTTACTTGTTACTTCTTGTCACATAACTATCATATTGTCTTATATAATCTTAGCTATTATAATTCCCAAGTATACCTCCAGCAGTGGCCGATTTAACATGCTATAACACTCCATATTAGCCATTAAATAACAAGTGTAATTCCCACTTATATTATAATGTAACATTCCACACTCTTGTCCCCATACCGTTTAATAATAGTATTGACATCTATGGTCTGATTAAACAATGCATGGCTGGGAACAAGCTTTTGAGGTGTCAACTCTCTGCATTCTTGGAGTTAAAACCAGACCATGTGTCCTAACATTCAGCCAAGACTACATTAACTTCAATAAACAAACTTGCTGAAATGGAAATACAATCCTCTTGTTTGCATGTTGGTATCGGCTGGATGGGGCATTATCATGCCTAGATCCTTGTCCCCTCATCCTTCCCAAACTCTCATAAACATTCCACAAGTACCAAGTAAAGAATATAGCAAAGAATTAACATGGAGAGTAGAACAAGTGGGAGCACATTTGCTGAAATGTTTGCCAAGTGCAGATTTTTGTTCCCTCTTGTGCATGCTCTCGGTAATCCCCCTCCCATACCCACATGTTTCCACTTCCTACCTTGCTCCCTCATTTCCCTAACATCCTTATTTGTAGTAGAAGGCAGAGGGTGAGAGAAAAAATCAAGGAAAAGAGAGAGAAAAACGTGATGAAGGGAGAGAAAGAAAAGGAGTGCTGAACAAGGAAAATCTGCTGCTGTCTCCTCCTCCACTTCTGTGCTATAATTCGTTTTTCACCCACTACCAAGCTTGTTTCTTTCACCAATCCCTTCCCCTGTGTGTCTAAGGTTATATCAAAAGAGAAACAAGAAAAAGTCTTATAACAAGAGAGAAAAGAGCAAACCTTGAAGAGCTGTGCTGCTGGAATTTTTTTCTTCTGCTGCTGTTTTTGTGTTGCATGCGCCAGCATAGGAAGGGGAGTAGAATCCATTTGCTGGAAGTATTAAGAAGAGAAAGAGTGTCTATTATCTGTAGGATTTCAAGAAAAACGAACTAGTTATGGATAGAGGAGCTCAGGTAACTTCATGTACAACAATGTTCGAAACTAAAAAAATTCTTTTTTGTTGTTTTCGGTTTCTGTTTGATTCTGGTTGTGGTGTGATGTTTCTGTAGTTTTTGAGATTTGTTATGTTGATTAGTAGAGGTAAAACCCTCTACATTGCTTAGGAATTTCGTGGCTTATGCAGGTGGTAAGTTAAGTAGGAAAGAGCAAAGGAAAAGTGACATAGAAAGTGCTTTAAGGTTGCATGTGCAACCGATTTTTGTTACTTCTGTATACTGAGTATTATGTATGTTTTAAAGCTTAAATTACTGAGTAAATGATGTTATTTTGTTGGTTGTATGTTCAGGTCGAAATGGTGTCAAATGGGATAGGTTTCCTAGGCAAATAATAAGGCAAAGTTAGTTGTACATGTAAATGTACATTCGGATGTAAGGTGTGTTCTAGTAACCGTTGTGGAGGAGGTTTAATGAGTTAATGATTTCCTAAGATAGACAGAACCTTAGGTGACGAAATGGATAGGTTAAATATGAGGTTTGACACATGTTTAGTGACTATAAGTTTGATGAAATATGGCTAGTTAACTAAGCGAGTTAACCAGAGAAAAACCTACCACAAAACTTATCGGTGTTGGTTATGAAGGTTCTTGTTTGATTTGGTTTCTGGTGTTTTAATGAACATGGGGTCTTATACTGACCATAAGATGTTATATGACCATTGGGTTCAAATAAAAGTTGTAATAACACTTAGACACACATAGGTGCACAATAAGTGTTACTAAGGGATTTTGATCACTGTGATTGTGTTAATTTCGGTATGGTTGGTTTTTTGTTTTTGTGTGTGACTATAATTTTGTGTGGTGAATATTGGGGTTCATACTGATTATATAAGGTGGGATGACCACTTGGTGAAATTAAATTGGTGAAAATGCTTAAGCATATAACATACAAAATAGTTACTGTGGTGAGTATAATTATTGTTTTGAGTTGCTTCTGCCCACTAATTGTTGTGGCTGCTTATACTGACTTTACTTGGTGTATTAAATTGTGGAATATGGTTCTGGACATGAGGAATTTGTTGGCCAATGTTGGCAATGTTTATCCATGGATTACTCCTACCAATGTATTGGAATTTTGTGATGCCCTACTAATGTATTGGGAATTATTTTACCGCTCCTACCAATGTATTGGAGCTAAGCTACTATGATCTACTCTAGGGGCTGATGACCTTTAGAGGGTTTGCACACTTAAGGACATAGAGTGAGGTGAGATTTGTTCCGAGGGGTTTTCTCCCGAGGTCCAGTGGTTATGATTATTTGTTCCAAGGGCTTGACCGAGGTCCAGTGGTTGTGTGAGGTTGTTCGAAAGTATTTGTTATGTGGTGGAACGGGATACCTACTGTATTACCTACTGATTAAAGTTTATTTTGTGGTATATGGTGTCTATTTATGTTTCTGGTTGGTTTACTACATGCCTTGGACTAAATGTAAATGCAGGTGACGAAATACCGCAAGTTGTGTGGAATTGTTATGTTTGTGATGAGTGGTTATCATAGCTGTATGAATTTGATAAGTTGACAACCTTGCTGTTATGAATATGCATTATTGGAGTTTTGCAAAGACAAAATGAATTTTACAAGTTGTAGTGGGAGTTACTCAATTTGCTGATTTGCAACTGCAACCCCTTCCTTGTTTGTGTTTGGATTTATGGTTGCAGAGTGAGATGTACGCATGGTTGGCACCTTACCCAGAAGTGGAGCTGACCCAGTGCCACTTCATTTATGTTTACTTAGTGAATAGCTTTTCTCTAAGGATGGGTGTACGTGTTCTAATTGTTAGGAAGCCTCTTTGCCCTGCTCTAAGTTACTATAAACGGTGCACCCAAGCTAGAATGAGGGTGTTACCGGTGGGAGATGTGCGTAGAAGGTTTAAGGGACTTAAAAGAGCCCGTGTGTAACTTGTAACTCCATTAAGTCACTGGGTTGGACTTTGGTTTGTTCCATTTGGGAGTATTTGTTGTTTATGTTAGTTAAGTTGGAAGTTAACAATGCTGTAAGTTAATGTTGTTTTATGTTTAGTTGTTGTGACTTTATGTTTAATCCAGACCATGTAAGGATAATGTAATGTTTTATCTATGAAGTTTAGGGATATGTAATATGTTTAAGAGTTGGAAGTTTAGCCTTAGCACCAACTAGGGAGTGGGTGTGGTGTTGTAGCACCCATTTGAGAGTTAATCGGGAAGTCTTCCGCTGTGACTGTCCAGTGAGTGTTGTGTCTTTGCGAATGGGGGTGTTACACCTTTTTGTTTTATTTATTTCTAGCTAGTTATTAGCTAGGAGAGGCTGATATATTTAACCAAAAACCGGCCCCCTATGTATACCCATGCTGGAGCGTTTTTTGTCTTTTATAGAAAACGCTCGTTAATTTACCCGGTTTTAGCACCATTCACTAACCGGGCCCGTTTTCCGGAATTTTCTCGTTTCTCTAAATTTAATGGTTTTTAAGCTTCCATTAATGTTTAATTATAGTTATTTGGTGAACTATAATTTTTACGGGTTCATTTGACCACTCAAAGCCACGTTTTCGGGTTTTCTCGAAAAACGTGCACTAAACCTTAATTAGCGTTTTTAATTCATTATATGGATCCGTTTTCTTCGGGAATCATTCCTGTATATTAATTAGGCATTATTTAGCCTTGGAAATCCATCTTAGACCCTTGTCGAGGTGGTATTCCTCCTACGGTCACATAACGCTCAATTTAGCGTTTTTCGCTTTTTAGGCGTTTTTCTCTTTTCTTTTGGATTTATTTTCTTTACCAATATTCTTTAGGCACTAATAGGCCCTCAAATATCATATTAGAGTATTTTAATCACCCTAATTAAGTTCGGGGTATTTCAATTAAAGTGAGGAATAATATTAAAAGATAGTTAAATTAGTGGTAAAGTGTAAGATTATAAAAATTATTGGGGTCAATATCTAATTACCAAAATTCTGGGCTGGAATTTGAAATAGGGACAGTTTAGGTTCTGTTTGGATATTGGGAGAATTTACAAGTGAAACTTTGGAATAAGGGATAAAAAACTATAGGTTATACAAGTATAAGTAATTAAATTGTAAACATTAAATGATATTTGGGGTTAAATGTAATAAACAAAAGTGTTGGAAGAATAGTCATGCTATGCATGATGAATTGAGAAATATCAAAGATTAGTAAAGTTATTATGACATTAAGAAAAATGAAAGCATATAATATACATAAAATAAATATATGTATATATAAGGACTGCATTATATATATATAAAGGTTATATTATATGTAAAGAAGATATATAATATATGGTGTTTTGGGTAATATAAAAATCTACAACTATATAAATGAGTACCTATGTATATAATACATGTACAAAGGAGATTAATGCTATATAATGATAAGAATTATAATAGCATACAATAATAAAGAAGATTATTGTATAAGTAACTATATATATATATATACATATACATATATATATAAGTTGGTAAGTTAAGCAAAAGAAACCTATAAAGAGGTATGCTTATAATATAAGATTATAATTCTTGAATACTAAGACTTCATGGGGTAAGGTACATAAAATAATACCTTAAGTGTAACATGGTTATGGAATAAAAGAGTTAACAAAGATTGAAAGATAATCTTGTAACTCACATGTAATAACGAGCATGAAAAACTAAAACATTTCATAAATATGTTTAGACATTATACGAGAGTGGTACATAATTAACGCTCTCGGTTAATCGGATTATTGAAGTGTGATAGCTGGGACGTCATATACGAGACTAGACTGGTGTCGTCTTCGGTGTATTGGTATGATTCCATGCAGCTTATTTGCTACCAAGTTACATCAGCTCGTATGCTATTTGTTGCATGTGATAATGACTAAGATAAATGTATGGAATAATTGTTTGCGTTCTTACGTATTATTGTTCGTGCCTAACTGGACCTTCTATGTTGTGAACTACTAACTACACGTTAGAGTAGATATGAATCGCACGTACAGTACATGCGATAATGATTAAAGTTCTAAGAGGATTATGAGTTAGCGCATTTATGTAATGAGAACTTGTACAAAAGTTTCTCACTAACTTCCCTTCAATATATAGTCAACATCCGGAATAGCGATGTTTCGACTCATCACTCTAGAAGTAGGACGATTGTCCCAATGAGATTTCTAACATGTTCGGGTTACTGGAAGACAATGAGAAGTCCAAGAAGTTCTGCCCATGCATGCTGAGATATGAGGTCGTTATCTGTATCAGATCGAATTCCATATTAAATGTATGTCTTTCATGACGTGGTTGTGGGGGAAGTTTTATACTGGCCCACCGGGTTTAAAAGTACCCGAATCAATATATGTCATTCTCGACGGTGGTTAAGGGAGTTTATACTCACCTTCGGGTTAAAAGTACCCGGTTATATATGCATACGAGAGTCTTAATCTCGTTTAATAGGGTTTATTCATACCCAACTCAATATACGTCACAACGACGTTGGTTTATTAGAGAGTTTAGTTACTCTTCTAACAGGGTTAAACATACCCGTGATAAGTTAAGATATTAACTAAGGAAGTGGCGATCCTATTGTGTGGATTGTCCACGATAAGTAAGTTAAGGTCAATATCGAGATTCCAAAATAATCTCAAGGCCTAGGAAGGAACAAAATACTGACTTATTATACTGACGTCTGTTTCTGTTGGGATATAATATTATGTTTGAGTGGATGTTTGAGTTATATGTTACATGTTGCGTGTTTACAACTTTCATATATTGTTGTAATAAATTAACCGCATGTTAATGACCAAGTAGTCGTGTGTGGCCCGGTAGTTTGCGTGCTGCACGTTTTCATACTCAGCGGTTGTGCTGAGCCAGTTTGGGCCTGACATTTTTCAAGTACCTGATGAAGATATGACCCGACCGAGAGTAGGTGGGGTAGATTTTGGACCGGGTGAAATACCCCTAACCTTAAAAACTTAATTAAATGATCTATTAATGATATAAGATGGTTAATAAACATCTAAATACCATTGAGGAACAATCTAAAAGATCTCAACAAGGCAACAATGCCTTAAGATTGGTAAAGTCAAAAATGTGCTTTAAAGCACCATAATGATTGTATAGCCCAAATAGGATCCAAAGTGGATTCCTAAGTATTATAATGAAACTAAGAACATAAAAACCATTCTCAAAGGAAACCAAGCTTAAAACATGTTCTAACACAATATGTGCTTTAAAATTCCTTAAAGCACAGTTTTGAGAAAATTGACTTTCTGAGTGGGTTTTGGTGGTGTTAGGCATTGGATTAGACCTTGATATACTAATGTCCTATAATGTACCACATTAGAAGGTCTAATCAAGATTCAAAAAAAAATCGAAAATATGGCTTTCATTTGTGAATAGTAACCCATATAGTGCATTTTTAAAGCAAAATGACTAAGTATGGTCAATGGTCGATTAATGACCTTTACCCTTAAGAAGTCAGCAGCCATGGAGAATGGAATACAGCGCATTCAACTTATCCTAAAATATAGCTAATTGGTGAATCACAATTTTATATTCAATTTACTTTTCATCATTTAAGCACATTTCTTTCATTCTTGCCTCTTGTCCCATTACAGCCGAGCCACCAGCCTTCTCTACCTCTAAGCTGTTGTTCTTGAGTATGCAAGGCAAATCAATCTCTTTGTGCACCTAAGTAATGGTTAGGCTTATTTTAGCTCTTGTCTTGATCTCTTCATTACTACACTTCATGATCTACAACTTTCCATGGTCATTCTAAGTGTTTTAAACCTTGAACAACAACCAATCTCGGCTGAATGAAGCAAGTCTAGGGACCAAGGGTTGCCAAAATTTACATTATAAGGTTAAAAACATACCTTAAGCATTTCTATTCTCATTGGTTTTCATCTTCGGATTCTATGAGTTTATTCACTCATAATTATATTTACATGTTATTCAGTTGGTTAACCATTTGGAGCAAGGGGGCCGAAATCAAAGGAAATACCATTCTTTAAGGCATTTTGCCAAGGTAAAAACCTATTACCATAGAAGCTTGTTGTTGTCTAGCCATTTCCTATGTTTATATGGTGAATTTAACACATGTGGTGTTTAATTCAGGCCGAA
>CM041780.1:108778561-108831305 GCA_023374045.1 Limonium bicolor
GTAATAAAAGTGGAAGAAAAATCAACTTCCCTTCATTTTTCTACATGGCCGAAAATTGTCTCTTAAGACACCTTGTTTTTATCCATTGTTCTAGCTTGATTCTATTCTCCAAGGGCTAGAGGAGGTCCTTCTTGATTCATATCCAAGCCCACCTTAAGACTTCAAGGTAAAGCATTCATTTTTATACCTTAGAACACATTTTTAACCTAGGTTTTCATTCCTTAAGGTTAGTGTATTGTTTAGCACTCATGTGAGCCATTGAATATTGATTAGAACATTGGCAAAGGAAATTTAATGGGTGGCCGAGATTCATTCAAGAACAAGGCCTAAGGAGGAAGTAAAGATAAGCTTGGAAAAACAAGGTAAAATGCTTACCTAATGGTGGTTTAAGTTTTAAGGGGTGGTATTTAGATGAGTACTAATGTAGCTTAAAGCATACATTGTGTAATGGGTTATGTAACCTAAGAAAAAGAACTTAAACAAGCTTATGAACTTGTGACTAAGGAGCCAATGGGAATGAGTTAATAAGATAAGTTTAAGGTGGATTTTAAGAGCATTATAACTACTATGAGATTGATGGGTGTATTTGCAGGTTGAAAGCTTTTATATGTGGGAAATTCAGTGTTTAAGTTTAAGTCATTTAAGGGCCTAAGAGCCATGTCATTTAAGAGCCTTAGTGCTATGCAATTTAAGATTATTGCAATATATTGAGTTTGTTGTGAATGAGTTGGTTTGGGTGATAAAATATGATGAGAAAGAACTTGATGTGTATGAGATGGTTGAATGAGGAAAACAATGCATTTGGGCATGATAATATACTAGAGAAGCTATGGCAAAATTTGAGTAGAAAACAAAGTGTTTAGGTGGTAGTGGTGAGTTAAGATGCCCTAGGATTCACTTGGGATCATTAAAAGGAATTTGAGTGGAAATGAGTTAACTAAGGAGTTCTTGAGGATGAGAATGAACTAGAGTTGTCTAGGAAGAATTAGAGGATTGGTGGGTGTATTGGACACACCAAAGTCATGGTAAGACTTGTGCAAAATTTGGAGGAGAAGGTGTATAATGCTTTAAGGTGATTTAGGTATGAACTAGGGAATATATCAATGAAAGTTTTGGGAAGCTTGTGTAAGTAGTGATGATGCTAGTAGTGGAACAATAAGGTTTTAGTTTAGATGGTAATGAGTGGACTTAGGTGATGGGAGTGAAGATTGAAGGAGAATGTTGTCGATTGTCGAGGAAATTGACTAGGAATGTATAAGAGTGTAAGATCATGAGAATGGTGAGTAAATTGAGTAAAAGAGATGTAGATGTCTAAGGAGGGTGTAGGAAGGTCAAGGTAAAGAAGAACAAGGTTATGGTGCTAAGAGGATGGGAAGAAATGTTTAGGTATGTCCAAGAGTTTAGGAATGATGGGTAATAAATGGAAAAGAGAGGAATTGGTGCATGGATATGCAAGGTGACTTGAGGAAGTTTGGTAAATGAGCTGAAGATGGAAAAATGATGTTTATGAAGTGCTCAAACTGTTAAGGAGGGAACACTTGGGTTGGTTGAAGTTTTGGTAAGGCTACAAGTTGGAAATGTAAGGAAATAAGTGCTAAGTGTTGGGAGTTTTAAAAGGATTGAGTGAATGTTAAAGAAGATCTTTGGAAATTTTTTTGGAGAGTTTGGTGGAAATTCTAAGGTGATTTTAAGTGCCTAAGTGGTATTAGGACACATGGGGGAACTTGTGGAGAAGTTTGGAGTCAAATGGGAATTTAGAAACAAGGATATGGAGCCGACCGACCTTAGGGACCGGACCTGCAAGGTCGGTCGAGCTCAGTTTACACTACCGGAAAGAGTTTCTGGAATCGACCGAACTTGGGGACCGGACTTACAAGTTCAGTCGGGCTAGTATTTTGTGTACGAATTGAGTCTCTGGAATGGACCGAACTTGGGACCGACCTTGTCAAGGTCGGTCGGGCTTAAATTTTCAACGGGGAAAACTCTCGGGAATGGACCGACCTTGGGGACCGGACTTGCAAGGTCGGTCGGGGTAAAATTTTCAAAAGGCAATAAGTTCTGGAATGGACCGACCTTGGGTAAGGTCGGTCGACCCTAAAGTTAAAAAAAAAGAGAAAGAAACCCTAAGGAAGTTTAGTGGTATTAATGGTACCCCATTAAGAGGGCATTGATGATTAGAGGTATAAAGACCTAAGGGATGAAGTTAAGTATAAACTTAAAAGTTTAAGGTTAAGTTGTAAGAATAAGTTGTAAAACTTAAGAGGTGTTAGGTGGGGAATCATTATGGGTTAAGTAAGTTAATGAAGTTGAATTAAGTTAAGTGATTGACAACCTAAAACTGAATCAATGTTTTAGGACTTGAGAGTTTGGACTCCGGAGGAGAGTAAGAAACCAAACGACCAACGGTGAACGATACAGTTCTTCTTGTGACCTGCTTGCTAACGAGGTGTCCCTCGGCTTGTGTGCTATTTGTTTTTGTGTGCTCACTAAACAAGATAAAGCATGCAACCGGAACATTATGTTTATTGTATTGTTGTGTGATGTTTGAAAACTAACACAACTTACCGTGAGAACTTACTAACCAACGTTTAGTAAGGAATTGAGTGAGACTAAGGAACGCTCCCTAATATTAGTTTGTTATAAACCGAAAGAGGTTAGCCAACAAACATTGTCTTGAGACTTCTACTAACTGGAACTTAAGGGGGGAGTGAGGAACCCGAGACTGACTTCGGTCATGCATGCTAAGGAAAAAGGGGGTCGGTATCTATAGCAGATCCGACTTCCGCTTAAGGACTTGTCTTCGGACTTGTTGCCTAGGGTCGGTTGCCGACTCAGCTACATTGGACATCCAGTCCATGGTAGGAGGCATTAAGATGGTGCGGTAGGATCACCTAAGTCCTAAATTATAAGATAAGTTGTTTATTCAACCAATGGAGTTAATAGCTCATTGGCTAGGGTTGCTTTTGACCCAACAAAAATAAACATTGAGGTAAGATACAATCATTTCTATTTTAAAGAGTGGTTTGTATTCTAAGATTAAGATAAGGTTTGAGATAAGTTGCAACCATTCCTATTTAAAGGATGGTTTGTATTATAAGACTAAGATAAGCTACATCCATTCCTTTTTAAAGGATGGTTGTTTCTAAGACTAAGATAAGACTAAGATTGAGGTAAGATGAGGAAGGACTAAGATTAAGAGGAAACATAACTTAAGGAGTTAAATAATTAACTCTCTAATTAAGGGAACACATTTAAGTCGTTCATTATGTTTGAACTTTGATTGTTCATATTTGGGTTGTTGTTTACTGCACTTTCTATTATGTTGTGCATCTAATCAACCTCCATGCTATCGACAATTAGTCGTCGTAGCCACGTTAGCTTGGGGGCCATGAGAGGATCGTACCAGCATTCGTGCTGACCCCCTTTGGGGGCTGTTTTTACTACATAGGTGAACGTCAGGAGGCGGCCGTCGTGAGAGTAAGAAGGGGTACAAGCGTTACGGGTTAAGTGTGGCCTACGAGTTGTGCATGTACACTCGTATGACAATTTGAGTTAGTAAGATGTATAGGATGTGAGGGGATTGTAAGAAGGATATGTACTTGGTTAAGATTTGTATGTACTAATGTTCGGTATATTCTGTCAATCAGACCGTGGCAAGGTCCTGGAGTGTATTGAATTCCGCTGTGACATTTATATATATGTTGTTAAGTTGCGAAACCACATTTGGATTGAGATGGGGTGTTACAAGAGATCTTTTGCGAGACTTAGTTATTTGCATATGAAAGTTATTTCTTGCTTTTAGAGAACATCGCACTCAAATACTCCCTACAATGTATTGATCAATCTTTAGAGTATAGTGAGTGTCGGATTAGACAGACTACTTCTGTCTAATCCCAAGATAGGAAACTATGTTGTAATTCACTTTGAGTTTCAATACAAGCATATCATGTCTTGTCAATTTATACATAAAAGCTTCCGCATTTCCTTTTTGATAAATACTCTTTCTAGTTTGTCAGAGACTAACACCTCAGACCGACTCGATCAGCACCACGATCCTATCAGTTTCCACGTTTAGAAACCACTTTCATTGGACTCGGAAGCGATTATCATCTCAGGTTGATCTGAAGTATGAACAAAAAGTGGATATGAAGCATCAATGACGATGGCGTTCCCTGCTCTCAACTCTGTGATATAGCGAATTAGCTCCTCTAATCCTCCTATCTAGTGTTGGTTGCCATGAATAATGAAGCTTGATTGAGAAATCAAGAAGAATGAGAAGAATCACATGACTGCTCCTGCTCTGATACCAAGTCGAATGAAAAGGAGGAAAAACAGAGAGAGCAAGAACAATGAATGTGTTTTTATTATTGCATTATCGAATGAGTTGAACCGGTCATATACAGAGTATGGTTTGTTATAGATGACAAGTAAGTTGTAAAAAATCTACTACTGGGTGAACACACTTGTACTCTTAACCTCTCAACTAATACAACCATTATTACACTGATTATGTATATGTATCCCAAAAGGTGATGCAACAATAGAATAGATTCAGTGCAACAAATTTGGTGGAATAAAAAATACTTAACTTAAATGCCATGACAATTTTAAATAGTCTGGTTACTATTAAACCAATGATCTAATAACAATAAAAAAGTAACTTAAGGATCCAATAACAATAGAAAACAAACCTAGGACTGATTTTAAAACATTATATAATCAAATATAAAGTTTGTTTTTTCATGAAGGTATATCCTTATTTATTAAGAACCTACAAAAAATATCACATTTCCTTTTCTTGATTTCTATTTTGGATTTTCCATTGTATATACTAATTACTTTTACCTTGTTATCCTTACCATATCATTTATATAAATTTTGTTTCTTTATCTTTTGAATTTTCATGATTAGTTTCTTCTCTTTATACAAAATTTTTTAATCATTTAGACTTCGTAGATTTTTTTTCTTTCTATCATGCATGAACAATTTTTTTTCGTTTTTCGTTTTGATCTTTCTAATTTTTTGGATTAAAATGATCTATTTAGTTTTGAACGATTTTCCATCATTATTTGTTCTTGTTTGACTATTTTAACAACTTTGGTGTTGATTTTTCAATTTGAATTTAGATTTTTTGATTCTTTGACTTGGTTTTGTTTTGTCCATGTTTGCAGTTATTTTCTATTCTATATTGATTTCTGCTTTATTTTCTATTTGCTTACTATTTTGCTGTAATTCTTTGCTTTATTGTTAATTGATTAAGATACAAATATGTTTTTGGACTGAAAAAATAATTAGATTTGTACAATTTACCAAAATAAAGTAATTAAAGAGTGAAAACTTAGGCGTCAATATATATTGTTCGATTTAGTATTCTGGTTGATTTTTAATGCTTAAAAGTAACAAACTTATGGGTACACAAATCGTCAATATCTTTATCTCTATACGATATTTTGTTTATGATACAAAAGACACTTGAATACGATCCGTCTAGTAATATATTGCGTTGTCGTCAATATACATTTATAAAATTTAATGAAAATATATTAAAAATTATAACATGTATATTACCATCCAATCCACAACAACTTTATGCTGTAAATTGCATTTATGAGAGCATTTTTACAAAATATGATAATTGAGAAAATTCATGAAATATCATTCAATTCTGTCTAATTCACATTTTATAATTGTTTAAAATTAATAACATTCAGCTTTAACTAATTTCATCCAGTTTTAATTTCACTGTTACAGTTTTTAAACATTCTAAAATACTCATATCTGACCTAGAAAACAAACCTTTGTAATTAAAAAAAACAATAATAAAAGATAAATTAAACAAGAACTCAATCAATAGTATTTCATGAAGTTTCTCAAAATTATTTTATTATCTTTACAATATATCGTTATCGAAATGAGTAATTTGTTGAACAAGTTTGTTATAATTAAACAATTTTCTGTTAAAAATACTATAGTTAATATAAGATGGAAGCGGTAATATTTTTATATTTAAATCACCAAAAACAGTAAACCAGCGGAAGACAACTAACTTATCTTCTGACTTTATTTTTGGTTCACTTCACCAAACTTTATACATTCGTATATTAAGATCTAAAATTATAATTTATTTCAATTCTATGGGCTGTTAAAATTTGACCATAACCTAAAATTCAATAGTTTTAATCAAATTTAAAATTTGATTGAAACTTGAAAATATATTATTTTATAAATTTAAAATTCGATCAACCTGAATATGAATCTGATCTGAAGCTAAGTGACCTAAAATATTAGTGATCCAAAACTAAAATAAACCAGATCTAAATAATAGTAACTAATAGTAATCTTAAATTATTATAAATTCAAATGACCTGAATAAATATGACAAAAAAATATAATGTAATCTGATTATATCCGAATGTGTATACATTTTATTGAATTTTTTATAATCTAGATATAATATATTTCAATAGAAATAAAATATATTTATTTAATCATTAAAAAATATTATTCATGACCGATAAAAATCAAAACCCACATCGACTTAAGATTGTTACAACTTTTAAACCCAATTTAACCGAAACCGCCTGAAAATTTTAATAACACGATCAATTCTTGATCCGAATGAAAAAACCCGTTTGGCAGGTCTAAACTCGGTTCTTCTCTACCTGACATGCCACGTCACCTTCCGTGTAGGCGTTAAAATGTCAATCAAAGCCACGTGGTCGGAGGATTCAGCGCCGGGCTTTATATGACCAAGTTAACCCACGCTCCGGGCCACGTCTTAAACATCCGGTAATCATCCCACGCTTCCCATCTTTCCACGCGCCGGCGAATCACGTGTGTTTGAATCTTCTCCTTTGCAATATAAAAAATCGGATACGGCGAGACCAATAGGGATCTGAGACCGTGAGATCTAGATCTCAGAGCCCTTCTCTCCGAGTAATAGGTTATCAACCGTCCGATAACCCAGTCTTAATCTCAACGGCCTATATTCTTGTCATAGCGGCGCGCTTTGGAGCCCTTCCCTCTTCTATAAATAAGGGGATTCTTTTCTGATTTCTTCGCTCTCTGTAAACCCTGTGGCATAATCGGGTCGAAGATTTCTCTAACGTCTTTTTGTTCTTGGTCGCGCGCGCGTTTCCTCTCTTTCTACTCGGCGTGTGTAGCTGGTCGCTCCCCTTCCTCCTTATCCGTTGCGGGTTTCCCAGGGTTTCCAAATTCGTCAACCGAGAAACTTTGCTTGGAGATCCAGGTTATTGATTCGGATTATTCAGGTAGGCTTCTCATCTCCTTTTAGGGTTTATAAAACAAATTCGTTTTCTCCTATTATAATTGTTTGTTTATTTTTTTCGTCCTTCACCCGAATCTCTCTGTCTCCTTCTCTCTTTAGATTCGATTAGGGTTTATGCTGTGTACTTGCAATCGTGGTACTCGGACAGTTCAAATATTTGGAGAGTTGACGCCTTCGATTTGAAGCGAGGTGACATGAACTTTCTAACGAGACCTAGCCTTACAATTGCAGTCTTTTAATTCAGATCTCCCTTGTGAATCGGTTGAAATGAGTTTTATTTCTCTGAAACACTGAGATTGATTCCTCCATTTCATCGCAGTTGGGTTTTGATGCTTTGACCGAGGAATCAAATTGCCAGCTCTACCAAGAACTCCAGTATTGATGTATCCAAGTTAAAGTTGCATTTGAACCGCGTGACGTAGAGTTAAGCTCCTTGCTGGAATTTTGTCTGGAATTCGGTGTGTTAAGTGACATATGGTTGTTGCTCTCAGTAAAGTACAAGAGTAATCAATATCGCTCACGGGGAGGCAAGAATTATTAATGGGAAAACCAAAGAAGTTTTTGAAAGGGTTTTCCAATGGGCGTGCATTACAATATGGCCATGCTGTGAATATGGTTCTTTCAGAAGGTCTTGGAAGCTCAGGTAGAGTGGACCAGGGAATCACACTTTCGGATGTGTCATGCATTCCCAAGAAACCTTTCAATTTGGATACGGGTTATGGTGATCAATTTGGTGTTCCGTTTGAAGTTTTGATGCTTTCATGCATGTCAAAAGCTGAGAGAAGGAAGACCGTATTCAAGCTGAAAAGAGAGCTGGAAGAGGTGAGGCTTTGGCAGTCTAAGTTAGCTTCTTTGGATGTCGATGTTATGGATTTATCTCCTTCAAGCGTTTGTAGTGTGGGAAGGAAGAGACCTATATCCCAGGGTGTCATTCTAGAACAGCCTGCAGGAAAGAAGAGTGCCACTAAAGGTCGTAATGGTTGTTCTGTGCCCCAAAGGGTTCCCCCCAGTCATACGGACTCCTTGAAAAGGAATGTTCCAGTGGTATCTTCTACTTCATTGATGAAACAATGCAGCAATTTGCTTGCTAAGATGATGTCTCACAAGTTTGGTGGGCCTTTTAACACCCCTGTAGATGCCGTAAAGTTGAATATCCCAGACTATCACACCATAATTAAGCATCCCATGGATTTTAGTACAATTAAAGATAAGATAGCCACTGGAAAATACTCAGATCCTTTGGGGTTTGCAGCAGATGTGCGGCTCACTCTCTCTAATGCAATGACGTACAATCCTGTGGGGAACCGTTTTCATGCAATGGCAAAGACATTAAGCTCGTACTTTGAGAAGTTGTGGAAACCTATTGAGAAGAAAATTCCTACAGATTCTCAGTTGCAGCAACCTTTAAATAATACTAACACCAGTAATAAACTGGTTGAAGAATCTCAGTCTTTGATGACGAAAAGGCTTCCACGTGCTGACAGCAAATTTCGACCTGCGCCTGGAAAGAATGTGATGACAATCGAGGATAAGCAGAAGTTGAGCTTGGAGCTTGAGTCTGTATTGTCTGAGCTACCAAGTACTATAATTGAATTTTTGAAAGATAATAGTTCCAGTGCAGGCCAGAGTGATGATGATGAGATTGAAATTGACATTGGGGCTCTTAATGATGAAACTCTAATAAAGTTAAGAAAGCTTTTAGATGACTTTTTGATTGAGAAAAAGAATGCTAAGTCAAATTCTGGCGCAGCCACTACAGAGGTATTCTTCCTTGCAATAATTTTGAGTTACTAGTAACTTCAACTGATAAACTGATCAGCCCTGCTTATGTGTATGTTCTTTCACCAATCCAATGTAGGCGTTCTGTAAAATATTAAATATAACTAGGCTTTTCTGAATACATATTGCTCTTTTCTGTCAGGATGGCAGTGTCTTGGGGCTCAGCAATCCTCTAATTCAATCCTGCAAAGGTGCGTTCAGCAACCTTAATATGCAATTGGTTGTAGAGTTGGTGCAATTTTCTCACTTAGATATTGCTTTTGCATGTCATCAGGTAACGATGCTGATGACGATATTGACATTTGCGGAAATGATTCTCCCGTTTTGAGATTCTCCCCAGTACAGATAGAAAATGCTGGCCATCCAAATAACTCCAGTAGTCATTCAGACTCATCATCTAGTGGTTGGTTCTGTACCTATCTTTTGTTTTTATGCACCCACGTTTGACGCTGATATATCTGGATAATTACACGAGAGATCTTAAATCTTTTGTTGGCTGTCTTTCTGAATGCTCTTGGTGACTTTACTATTTTTTGGCTGTATTAATCTTCCAGTTCTAACTTCTAAGCTATCTAACAAGCAAGACAATACTTCGAAATATATGATGGTTAATAGATCACTTTATCAGTGGCTTCTATAACGTATCCGATGTCGAATGTTGGTCTGCAGTTACCATTATAAGCATGTCTTGATCAGGCATATTATCTTTGTCAGTGCTTGATGTGTTGCAGAAGTGTTTTCTCATGAAACCTCAGTATCTGAAAAGTTGCATTATATGTCTGCTTCCTCTGGCTGGGAGCTATAATAAGCGAAAATTTCCACTAATTGTGTGCCAGTCTTCCACTGTCATACTCAAGTTCCTTAATGTAAAGGTTCATAGGTTTATTGGGACAGGTATCATTCTAGTTCCTCTCACTGCTAGGATGAAGCAGGAACTGGAGTTCTCTAACTAATGTGCTGGTTCTGCCCATAACTGGAAATACGTTAGTAAAATGCAAAAGTTTGTCACCAGGGTCATAATTATGCCATTTCCTTGACCCAAATTTCTCCAATAATTGTGTAGGAGTGGTTGGCAACAACCAAGCTAGGGAATATTTAACTTTATCAGGTTTGGCAAGTCGTAACCTAATTATACTGGGCAACTACCTGTGCATGTGAAATGCTGTCAATGTCAGATTTGGTGCTACTGATAGATTACTATTTGACTAACATACCAGGATGGCAAAGAAGTGGTTTGTCATAGAACTTTATGAACCTTCCCAAAACCTGTCTTGGTTCTATTAGTTTAAAAGGTTTGTTGTTTGGAAAGATCAATTCCCTTGTTGTAATTTAGACCTTTCAATGAAGTTTCCTGTTCAAAGCTTTTTTTTTTCAATCCATTGGTTGAAAGGAATATCTTGATTGATTTCTGGTCTTTTTCTATGGTTCAGATTCTGATTCTGGAAGTTCCTCTGACAGTGAATCAGAAGGCAAAGCGGCAACATGTGTAACCAGTTTACAGGTACTTAGAAGTCATGCACAAGCTGTTAGCTGATAGTATGTGGGGTTGATTATATGGGAGCGATATATTATTCATGTTTTCTCATAATGCCATTGAAAATTGTAGGAGGTTAGAGATGATGATACATTGGCAGGCAAACATATGGAGTCTCAAGATTCAGGTGCTAGCACGAGTGGTGAGTTCTAAAATTTTGAGCCCTTTAAAAGCAAGTTAGCATATATAGTGAAGTAGGTGTGTATTACCAATATCTCATTGAATTGCATTCACTTTATTGTTTTGACTGTTTCTGTCACTCAGAATGTCCAAATGGCCAAGTTGAGCACAACATAGCTCAGAAATCTCTTTTACAGGATGAGGATGTTCATTTAGAGGGTAAGATATATCTGTGATGAAGAGAACCCACTGATGTATGTTTTGAGCTCCAGCTTCTGACACCCTTGAGTGATAATAATAGGGGAGAATGCTCCATCTGTGAGGCAACTCTCCCCCGAGAAGGTTTACCGAGCAGCTTTGTTGAAGAGCCGCTTTGCTGATACTATCCTTAAAGCGCAGGAAAAAGCATGTGAAAAGGTTTGCCTAAACATCCGTTTCACTCATCTTATTGGTCTGTGTTGTGTACCTTGAATGTTCTTGGCTGTGACCCAGTCCTCT
This sequence comes from Limonium bicolor, assembly GCA_023374045.1. Classification (NCBI taxonomy): domain Eukaryota; kingdom Viridiplantae; phylum Streptophyta; class Magnoliopsida; order Caryophyllales; family Plumbaginaceae; genus Limonium; species Limonium bicolor. The sequence goes on from CM041780.1 coordinate 108,789,781, forward strand.
TTTGCTGATTGAAAATCCTGAATGTGTTCAGGATGTGACAATTGATTCAGAGAAATCAAGATTTGAGAGAGAAGAGCGTGAAAAGAGACGAAAACAAGGTTGATAAGGATCATTGGAGAAGATTTATGTTTGTACTTGTTTGGATATAAAGTCCCCGTGATGCTGAATGAAGATGCTGGATGAAGACCTTATTGTTAATTATTTTTGTTTTTTCTTAATGCCCAACAGAGAAAGCGAGGTTGCAAGCTGAAGCGAAGGCCGCGGAGGAGGCTCGAAAGAAAGCGGCCGCCTGGGCTGCAGCCGAAGCGAAAAGAACGAGGGAATTGGAAAGAGAGGCAGCGCGAATGGCCTTGGAGAAGGTAGTTAGTGTTTACATTGTATGTCCAACTACATTTCATCTTTTTCATTTGTGTTCACATGGGGTCTCTCTGTGTATGGTGATTTACACAGATGGAGAAGACTGTTAATATTAATGAACAATGTGTGCTGATGGAGGATCTGGAGGTGCTTAACTCCTCCATTTCAGCTGGGGTTGATGATTTGTCTAATGGATTGGTTGAAGATGCCAGCCCAAACAATTCTGAAAACATTCTGGGGAGTTTTAAACTGGAAGGAAAGAGCAACGTGTTGGAACAGCTGGGGTTATACATGAAGGCAGATGATGTGGAGGAGGAAGAAGATGAGGATGCTGGGGGCGCCCCAGTGAGTACTTTGGATCATGTGAACGATGTCTGAGCTGGGGAAATCTGAATAACAGAGAAACCCGAGATAAGAAGTGATGCGATCTTTGGTTTGCATTGGTTGACGATTAGTTTATGGTCACCTGCATATTTTGGTGGGTAGGCTGCCAATCAATCTTGGTTAACCCATAGAGGTAGTATGTGGTATTTAACTAATGAAGATGAGCATCGCAAAGTTTCTTCTGCATGACTGCAGCATTCTAGATTATTTTTTTGTTTTTAATGGGTATCTGGCTGCTCTTCGATTTCCCAAGTGACGCAAGCCTTCAAACCATACTGACTAGGTAAGCCACACAAGGTGACAGATTCAGTTGATTTGAACTCAGATCTTTAGCTCCCCTATTTCACCCTCGACTAACTTGACTATCCCAATGAGGCAAGCAGTGTTCCAGTTCCATCTTTCGGTTACTGTCTCCTTTGTTAAAAGCCTTTTATTCTTTGGGTATTTATAGTTTCAAGACATGGTATCCCTGAATACTATCCATCCGCAAGGCGAGGGCAACCATCTCATTTGCCATTTGAACTCTGGTAGAGATGCTAAACTACTAGGTTATTTTTTAGCTTTATTAAGCGGTTCAGATTTGGAAGGAAAAGGATTTAGTTTAGGACTTGACTATGATGGGTTAGTTATCTGGACATAAAAGTGTAAGTATAGGAAAGATCAATGGATTTTGTTCTTCCATGTTTTTGATTGTTACATATCGATATGGCTTTTTTATGGGTACATATCAAACTGTTGTTTTTATGGGTACATAGCTCTAATACATTTTCAGGGGCGCCATAGCTGAGATGTCATCCCACATGTGGTTAGTAAAAACAACATTAACCTAAAAACGATAAGTTATCAAAGTAAATAGACAATATCTCTGTCCCAATGTTTGATGTCTCTTTTGCATATAAAGGTACTGTTCGGTAAGGATATTTATATAAGAGGTTGTTTTTATTTTAATAAAAATCTACCCAATTTTATGAAGAGGTGTTTGGTAGATAACTTGATAATAAATGGGTTTTATTTGTTAACATTATTGAAACTAATGCTGGCCATTGGCTCTGGTTCTACTCGGACCGATTGGAAACAAAACCAGCCGGAATTGGGTCGGAATCGATTCGGAATTGGAACTGTCTATGTGTGAAGTGAATACATGTTATGAGATTCGGGACCAAACTGGGTCCGGAACCGGCCATAATCGCTTGAAATCGTTGTCGGATTTGTAACCGTGGAACCGGAACCGATCCGGAACTGGTCAAACTAGTCATTGGGAACCACCCAAAACCACGTCGTTTTGGAGGAAGGACGCGTGCTCTTCTGGTCAAAGAGCTGTTGGGAACCAGAATTGGAACCAGAACCGGCTAGAAATTCCAACAACTCTTTTTTTTTATGTGTCTAACGGCTCCAAACAAAGTAAAACGGTTATATTGCCCTCAAACCCCTATATATACACCATTTTATCATCATTCTCACCACACAACTCATCCTACTCTTCCTCTCTCTTATTACTAGTATTTTCTTGTGCAATTAAGTGTTATTAAGCATTATAGCTACTAAAAAGCTCATTGCCCACATTAGCTCTTAAATTTTCATTTCCCACATTCTAGCAAAATGTCGAGGAGAGCCGGAAAGGAAGTGATGCTTTCTTCCAACCTTCTAATTGATCCAAATTTTCAAGTTGATGAGCAAGACCAAATCGACAAGATAGAATTCGGGTATCATCAACAACAACCACATTATTCACCTTTATCACTCCCGCAAGGTGGAAGATATACAATTTCTTAGGATGTATCTACAAACATGGGGCCAACGCATCCGGGATATCACCACCATTTGGTAAGTTTTAATATTAGTTACAATTTATTTTATACAAACTTTAATTTTAATTACAATATTATCTTAATTATAGTCTAAATCAAATTTTTTTACATTAAAGGTACATCCTCTACCCCATCCAATGCCCACAATCTTGATCAAGAAGAAGAAAGATGATCAAGATGATGATGGCGACAACACCGCTCCAACCAAAACGAAACCGGCTTCTTGGGTGTGAGCATACTTCACAAAGAAAGAAGATCCGAATAAGCCCGGGACATACAAGCAATATTGCAATCTTTGCAGCAAAGGACTTGCATGGGCGGCGGGCACCGGAACCGGATCCTTTGCAAACATTTGAAGACGCACAAGATCTACAAGGATATGGTGGCAATGACGGGCGGTACGAGCGGTCAAACTATGCTCACCGGGTTTACCCAACGACAACCCGGTCTAGGTTTTTTTCATTATAATAGAGAAAGAATGATAGATGTCATGACTAGGTTTTTAATTGCTGAACAATTACCTTTTAATTTTGGTGAAAGTTCTTACTTTGAAAACTTTGTTTGCAACACATTATAACCACAATATAGTAGAGTGCCTAGGAATACGCTTAAACGTAGGGTGAAATACCCCAAACCTTGATATGTGGTTTAAATATCAAACTATGTTATATAAAGGCTAAAAAGTGCCTTAGAAACATCAGTGAACAATTTAAACCATAGTAAATGCAATAAAACGCTAAGATACAGTTTGAGCAAAAACATGCTCTAAGCTATGAGTGAACTTGGTTAGGACCCAAAGAGCCTACCAAGACTTAATAATATTCAATTATGAGTTTATAAGGCAAATTAAGTCCTTAGGAAACTTTGGTGGACAATGAAACCAAACAAAACACAAATAAATACCTTAAAGTCAATAAGAGCAAAAATGTGCTCTAAGCTTGAGATAAATTTGTGTAAGACCTAATGGTCATACCTATACCTTATAAATGTGTTAATGAACATATTAAATCAATTACTAAAGAAAACCAAGCTTGAAAACAAGTTAAAACACAAAATGTGCTTTAAGGAGTCTTAAAGCACGTTTTTGAAAAATTGTCTTGTAAATGAGTTTTGAATGGCTAAATGTCCATCATTACTCTTTAATTAACATGTGTACTATATAGTATCACATTTGGAAGTCTATATCAATGGGAAATCAAAAATTTCACATCTATGTGCCTTGTTTTAGTGAATAGTAACTTTAATAAGCTAGTTTGTAACATATGTTATTATAAGTAATTAAATTGGTCAACAAAGACTATTATACCCTTCTTACTAAATGGTGGCCGGTTTTTATCAAGGTGAGTCACCAACATGTAAAAGAAATCAATTTAGGAAAGGAAGGAAAAGTAAGTAAAGGAAGAAAGTTACTTTATAACAAAATATCTTCCAAAAAGCAAAACCTATCTTCATTTCTCCTTTCCTCCTTTACTTCACACGTCTTCAAGCTCCCTTCCTCCCTTTCATTTACGATTAGCTAAGTTCCACACAAGAACTCCATCTTTGGATGCTTGTAACTCCTAGCTCCATGGTCCAAATTCAATTTCAAGACCACCATTCTTCTAGTTGGAGCAAGCTCTACACTCCTATCTTTTCAAATCTTCAAAAGCCTCATTTCGGTGCCATGGAGATTCACCATTGAAGGAGCTTGAGCTCATCTTTTTACATATTATTGTTCTCCTTTGCTTCAAGGTAAGGAAACTCAAAGAAAATCCATGTTTCCTCCATGTTTATATGATGTCCGAAAATCCACCTCACAATGGTGTTTTCACCTTGCTTGTTTTAGCTTCGTTGGAATCTTCCAAGGGCTAGGAGGAGTCCTCTCTTGATACTTATTCAAGTTCTCTTTCAATTCCAAGGTAAAACAAATACCTTAATGTGTTAAAACAATATGTGTAACTAGGGTTTACAATGAGATGAAGCATAATGCTTGAATACTCATTCTATTATTTGTACATTGTTTAGTAGTTGACAAGGAAAGAAATGCCTTACCGGTTTTAAGAGGAAACAAGAAAGAAGTTTGAGTGTAAAAGAGGTAAATATACTAACCTAATGTTGTTTAATGCCTTAGGAGAAATGAGCTTATAATGCTTGTTAAAAGCTACCTAAAGAGCAAATGGTGAATGACTTAGTAAAGTGTTCCCAAGGAGACTAGTAAAAGAACATATGTCTTGGTGTATGTATTTGCAGGTCAAAGGCATATATTGTGGAAATTCAGTGTTTATGGTTTATGTTATTTAAGGGCCTAAGAGCCATGTTATTTAAGGGCCTAAGTGCCAAGCAATTTTAATTATGCACTATATTGTGATGTAGTGTAAACTTGGTGAAGTTGTGTGTGTGATGGTGTTTTGATGGATTTAGGTGTTCTTGAATGTTTAGTGGTGAAAACCATGAGTTTTGGAATGATGATGTGCTAAGAGAACCCATGTCAAAATTTGTATAATGTATAAGGAGTTTTAAGTGCTTGAATGAACTTGGGTGAATTAGGAATTTGTTAGGAATGAGTAAATGTTTCACTAAGAAGAAAACTGCATTAAGTGTTTCGAGGTGCTACAAGGATTAGGCATTATCTTGGAAGTTTCTAGAAAATCAAATGAGTGTTTCTAGGGTGTGTCAAGTCTGGAGAAGTTTATATAAGGTTTATGTAATGATTGATGAATAAGGAGAGAATGATGTCTAGGTAAGGTTTTGAGAAAGGAATTCAAGAATTTGAAAAGAGGATTTGGTTAGTAAGAGGAGATGCTTGGGAGATGTGTTATGAAGGTGAGGAAGCATTTTAGTGTAGTGGTCATTTAAGGTGAAACACCACTTGGAAAACCAAAAGGAAATGTTACAGGGTTAAGAGATTTGATAAGAAGATTGAGTAACAAGTTGGACAATGTTTTAAGGTGAATCAAAGTGATATTCTAGTATTAGAATATGCCTAAGTTCATGTATGAAGCTTGGGTAGTCAATGGATGAAGAGAATAGATGAAATAAAACTTGGAAAGTGAAGTTCTGGCTGTCCGAACTACCGTCCGAATGTGGACGTTCGACGTGCCTTTGTGGCGTGAATATTCTGATCTTCGAACAGCGTCCGAACTACCGTCCGAACATGGGAAGTTCGGACACACCTATTTTATTTCTCTGGTTTGGCCTCGAACAGCGTCCGAACTTGGAAAGTCCGGACGCAAGTTCGGACATTCACCAGTTTGCACCCATAGAGTCTCGAACGGTGTCCGAACTTGGGAAGTCCGGACACAGTTCGGACAAGGCGCTGTATGGACCAAAAACATTGTTTAAGGTATGGAAATGATGTGTAATGATGGGGATTGATGGTTAATGATGTTATGAGGTTGTTAAGGACTTGTTAGGTGAGTTTTAATGACAATTAAGTGGTGAAAAGTTGTAATAAAATGTGAAAGTAAAACAAGTTAAAAGTGAAGTTATGTAACTAAGTTAACGGGGGGAAGTTATAAGCATTAGACATTAAACAATCCTGTTACCCCGAAGTTAATAAAAGTATATGTAATGTTATCAGTTGTTCGAGAATTGCTCGAGGACATAAGTGGACGTGATAAAGTGGACTCCGGTGACAGGTATGGTTTTCTTGCAACCTGTGTCCTACGGATTCACCGGCTTGTATGCCAATGTGTTTTTCTATATGTTTGCCACGTTGTAAGATTAAAACATGTAATTAGTTTACAGTAATTCATTTATGTGGCGTGTATAACTCCGATACCATTTAACCTCGGAATGTTAACCTTAGTTGACTGAGTCTAGGATCACATGAGAGTTCAGTATTCGGAGTAAACGACCCGAACCATGGGACGTACTAACCACGGCTATGCGTGTGTTAATTGTGTGATATGTTTATGTGAATGTAGGGATCTCCCTGTGTGTTTAACCCAGTTGTATACTGTATGTTGTGTAGTTATGATAGACTCCATAGTGGGGTTCTAACTAATATTCTAAAGTAAGTATGTATTAACAGTGGTGAGGAATCCGTTTGGCCGGTCGCGCGTTGTTTGGGAGTGGGTATCCTTCTTAGCCTTACCCTTCTCTCTGTTATGGTTGTTTCCTCTCGGGTTATGATCTCCCATTAGCTTATTCCAAAGCTTAGCTATTCTGACTTATCGGTTTAGGGGGAACATGTGTTTGTGTGGGTGTTCGGGCCTCCAAACCCGAACCATCTTAACTTAAGTTACTCGTCCGACTATTAGGACGGTAATGAGTTTTGTTGTTATGTATAACGAGCTTACCATGAGGGACACCATTCTCTAGGCTCACCAGTGACAACTATGTTTGGGTCGGTTCCAAGAGGACCGTTCCCGTTATGTTATGTGATTTGTTGCAAAGCAATTCCTATTGCGATGTTATCATGGCACGTGGAAACGTGAAGGGTGTTGTTATGTTTTGTTATGCGAGGAATATATATGTTATAAAATGGAGTGTGTGGATCATGGAAATGAATTCCAGTTTGTGATATGAGGCGTTTAAGGATAACCCGATTTAAGGGTAAGTGTCGTCTATTAAGGAAGTAGCTCCATTAGAGGAGGAACACTCTAGGGATAATGAATACCATGAGTGACTTATTAAGTAAGGATATTTATCCGTTTGTTTGAGCCCTTGAGGCGAGATGATTATGTGTTGTGTATTTACAGTTGCATGCATGATTTAAAGATAATCAATATCATGCTAAGTCGACAATTAGTTGTGCGTGGCTCGGTAGCATGTGGGCTGCGGGATTACCATACCAGCAAAGGTGCTGAGCCCCTTGGGGGCCACCCTTTCTCTTCTTTTCCTATTTCAGGTTCAAGGAGCTGGAAGCCGTTCGAGAGTAGGACGGGGTAGTCGTTGTACATGGTAATCGTTTAAGTTGTATATGTACAGTAGGTGTAGTAAGACCGAAACTGTTATCGGCATCAATTTGTAAATACTCGGTACAGTTGGAAGGTATGTTTGTTGTTGTTGTTGTTAATGGAAAGGGTCAGTAATGTGTAGTCGCTCGGGAATCTAGTCCATCAGACCGGTACAATGTTTATGTAATAGCCTTGTTAGCCACGTGGGTGGTTAACGGCGTGTAACACCAACGAGTTAAGTTATGTGATGAGGTGTGTATTCCGCTGCAGATTGTTGTTATGTGTTTGTTGTTGGATGGGGTGTTACAAAAAGTGGTATCAAGCGAAGTATCGCTCTGATGACTGAATTACCGAGCTTAGGAAGTCCGAGTTAGGATTTTAGTACTTTGGGTTAAGGGTTGAGTGATAGCGTGAGAGATACGCTAGTTAGGAACTACCAGTGACTACTGGAAACCTACTATATCCTTCCCGCCCTCCACAATCCCTGTTTTATAACTTGGGAAAGAACGCCAGAGAGATGGAAGTCCACTCTTACTCGGGAATACCCGATCTGGCTGTTATTAAGTACCTCTAAAGGTACGGAGAACCTGTCATACGGTAGATCCCGAAAACTGGGAATCCCGGAGACGGTTCCCATCTAAACAGTGTTAACCGCAATTCATATATAGCGAAGAGTGAAGAATCCTGTGTAAAGGAGAATAGAATTTCCGGCAACTTGGGTCGACATGCTGAGCAGTCGAGAACAACCAGCTTGCAATGCACCAACCGTGCAACAGGCAAGAAGTGGAATAATGAACCCCGAGACAAGTGTCTACGGAACCACAGTTGTTAAATAATACACCATCGGTATACCAACCGACAAAGGAACTACAAGTAGTGCCCAAACAAGAGACAAGTCTCAGTAACCACGACAAGTGCGTGGAACGGGCTACAAAGAGAATACAATACTAAGAAAAAGGGGACTCCCAGAATGGGAACACCCTAGTTGATGATCGTCATGTAAGGCAGTGAGAAACATCTGGAGGAATTATTGTCAAGACTGTAAGATCAAGTGAGGGCCAACAAGGCCACTGATGATAGTGCGGGTAAGAACAATACCACAACCAGTATGTGTTGAACCGATAGCCAGTTAGCATGGCGCACTTGCCATAGCAAGTGCTGCTATAACAGGGCTATTTGGGAAATTTATAACCACTACAAAGTACTTAATAAAATACTAGAAAGTTAAATGTGATCGTCATAACAGTGGAAGGGCCTGTTAGCCTAACCTCTATAGTTGTAAGTACACCAGTCAGCAAGAAGCTAGACTTGGTTAAGGTAAGAAGATGTTGTGAATCCATGAAAATTTTCTTTCAAACTCAGATTTATTTCAAACTCTTTTCCTTCAAAACCAGATTTTCTTTCAAACCAACACTTCTTTCTAACCTTCTTCTAAACCAAACCAGTAAAACCAAGGGCAATTGATAAGAATTCAACAATGGATAAACTTTCCCTCGATTAAGTTCGGGAAGCACGGAATGAATATTGTCACGGGACAGTATAAGGGAGTTGACAATAGAATACTTCACCTAGGCGTGTGACGGACACTACGAGTGTACCAACTGAATTGTGGGACGACCGCACTCCGATAGGGGCTTGTGGGCCTGACAGACCTACTTATGGGTTAGTTGGGTAGGTAGCAATGTATCAGCATGGTACCCCACATATGTATACGAGTGGAGTCCGAACACGGGAAGTAGTCGACTCCGTCTACGGTCACAGTATAAATCAAACAAGAGCTAAGGATTGCAAGGAATGGTTGAAACAAAAGAACCTAATCAAGTTAACGAGACTAAAAGGATTAGTAAATTCATTTCAAAGAAATGTTTAAGAGTCAGGAGGTGTGAAGTGCACTAACTGTAATGTAAAGACATCGGATACGTCTTAAGGATCCTCAGGGATAAACATGTTAGCTGGAACGGTGACCCAGCCTGTACATGGCAAGCAGATGCCTAATGTGGACACTTAATGTGTAATGAACGGGATGAAACTCCCAGAATGAGTACCTACACTACTAGGAAATGCTGATCTTCACAGAAGGAAACGCAAAACGGCGTGACTAACGGAATGTACCAATAAGTGTGAGCCAAATGTAATGACATGACTTAGCAACACCCAGAAGCGATCCTTGAAGGGTGTTTGCATCAACAATAATGGCACGAAATGACATGACAGAAACACAAGGGTTGAAACTAACACCCAGTTCAGACATAAGTTGTCAGGAGACGGACTGACAAACCTAAGGGGCATCCCATGAAAGGAAACGGAATGCAACGACCTTGTCATGGAGCTCAATATAATATCCAAACCATGTAATGTGGTACAAAGAAGTACATGTATGTGGACAGCCTATAATGAGTGCAGCTCAAGGCAAATAAGGCTTATAATCCATAAACAAGATATGTTATATAAATTAAATTGATTGTAGAAGTTTATGTTGTATAAGTGAATAGAGTGGTAAACGAACCACTGCATTAAGAGTGGGGATACCTCTTGATATTGTGAGACCGCAGGAGCGGTAGTTATGTGAATCAAGTTCAAGAAATATGTTAAGGATGGACGATGTTATTGTTGAAAGAGAGCAGTTAACTTAGTAGTATGTGTATAAAGTGAAGCACCGAGCTGAATAATGCCGGCTTGCGACTCGAGTGATCAGCGCTCAAAGAATATTCAGTAGTCATCTAAAAGAATGACAACCCATAATACGAGTGATGTAAGTACATGCGTGGAAGTTAATGTGACAGTAAATACGATGTAAGTTAGTGTTATACAATAAGTACGGTGCGCAGTAAGCGACCGTTGTATAAGTGTTGTGGCGGATAAGACCAGTTGTGGGTTAAACTCAATGGACATGCAAGCAAGTGATGATACACAGACTGGGCAATAAGCTAATGGTCGGTACTATGTGATAAGGAACTCAGTGTGAATTCCATGGCGAATCACATAAGGGATTTACTGTCAAGAGTTTACGCCTCTGCACTCTGTATGACTGAGTGTTTTGGTATTGCACTTGCGCAGTGATGATCGAGTGGGATAGCTAGGAATTGGAAACATGTCAATTGAGGAGGAATAATGTCATAATGGCCGATGCATAGGAAATGCAAGACCGCACCAATAAAGAGTACTTGTACAAAACCAAATGTGGAGACATGATTAACAGTAAGTGACTACAGTAGCACTAACTGCCAAATATCGGTATGGAATATACCCCAAATGTTGTAAATAGCTGATAGAGCACTACACTAGTAGTAGCTCAATCTCAACCGACAGTAAGTCGGAAGGGAACAAGTCAATCATTGTGAAATACATAACTATTTACACAGTAAATTGTGATGGGAGTGGATAGAAAGTTTATAACTCACCAAATTCGCTAACGGTAAAAGATACCACGCGTCGTTGAGAAACCATTGTTACCAAGATGGGAATGACAATTGGGGATGTACAATACAGTAAGAATAACAAAAAGGGGCAATTAAGCTCTACAGTTACTAGAGTTTTGCAGCAGAAACTAGTGCCAGTGATTCAAGTGTTGAATGTACATGGTGGACATGAGTGAATGGCTAATTATTAACGCCTAGAAGCCTAACAGCCAGAATCGAAACCAACTAAGAGTTTAAACAAACTCCAATGAGAATTCTTGGTTTAGGAACTAAACCGCCAATATGGTTAAGATCCTCTAATCAGAATCCATTGTATAATAGACCGCGTGGAAGTTAAGATACTTCACGACGGCAAAACATTTTAAGCTAATGTTTAGTGATTGATTACGTGGGCGTAATCCCTTTTAAGGGGGTAGAGCGCAAAACCACTTAGTGCACATTATTGTACAAGTGTACGTGATTTATGTTGTGCATAGTTATTGTTTTGAGGATTGGTGTGTGTGTTACGTAAACATACGCATTCATTCATGGTTGAATTGTGGTAATGCACACAGAGGATGCAATACCATTGTGATAAGTGTGTGTATTGTTAACAATTGTGTGTGATAGTACAAATGTGGGAGCAGAGAAACTCCCGGGGAATAAAACCCCGACAGTATAAATGTGAAACGGTGTGTCGTATTTTGATAAAATAATGTGTATATATACTATATAGTGATTCATAAAAGGGTATGAGACCAATATAAAACCTAATGAGAATAAGATTCCCTAGGTAACAACATTAAAGTGAATGGAAATAACTGATAGACGAAGTTCTATCCCTTGGAGATGTTATGATCATGACTAGGATGATTTAAAAGATAGAAAATTGGAAATGAGTGATTTATTTGATGCTTGAAAATGAAGTGGGAAGTAGAACTTGATTTGCATGCGATCAAGGGAAGCTGAACACAAATTGGGGTGGAAGGATAGTTCGACACTGATGCTGATCACATCAGGGTTGGATGACTCTTGAAGCTCCCTATAAGTGGTCACAAATAACCACGCTAAGAAAAGAAGCAAAGAGCATAAGTTGGACTTGGAGTTGTGTGTGTTTTCAAAAAGGATTTTGAATTGGTATTTAAAAACGTCGATAGATACTTTACATAATTTAAGTTCTCTTACTTAATCTCACAAGGAAATTTTAAATTTAAGTGATTTTTTTAATCTCCCAAAGGCACGGGACGGAAGGTGTCCATCGCGACCGGGTTCTGCGGGATCACAGTGTATATCAAAGATATTTTTGATTGCTATACATGCTATGACATGTTGTGTGGTATGTGTAATAAATATTATTTTGACCTTGAGTTCCTAAAGTGTATGCTATTAAGACCTATGAGTCTAAATATGTTGTGTTACATAGACCTATGTGTCTAAAGACTGTTATGTTATCGGGACCTATGTGTCCAAATGTTGTTATGTTACCCAAGACCAGTGAGTCAAAGGGGTTGTTATGTATATGTAAGTGTTGTTAAGATACCCGGACCATAGAGTCCGAGGTTATCATGTGGATATGTTATGTTATGTGTGGATGTGAATGTGTTGCCCGGACCATTAAGTCCGAGGTTGTGATGTAAAGTGTGTTTGGTTATGGAAGTTTATTTCCAAGTGATTCCTGTGTTCTAATCTAATGATGTGTGGAAAGTTGAACTTCGAGGACGAAGTTCTTTTAAGGGGGGTAGATTGAAATACCCCAAACCTTGATATGTGGTTTAAATATCAAACTATGTTATATAAAGGCTAAAAAGTGCCTTAGAAACATCAGTGGACAATTTAAATCATAGTAAAATGCAATAAAGCCTAAGACACAGTTTGAGCAAAACATGCTCTAAGCTATGAGCGAACTTGGTTAGGACCAAAGAGCCTACCAAGACTTAATAATAATCAATTATGATTTAATATTAATTAAGTCCTTAGGAAACTTTGGTAGACATTGGAACCAAAAAAACAAATAAATACCTTAAAGTCAATAAGAGCAAAAATGTGCTCTAAGCTTGGGATAAATTTGTAAAAGACCTAATGGTCATACCTATACCTTATAAATAGTTAATGAACAATTAAATCAATTACCAAAGAAAACCAAGCTTGAAACAAGTTAAAACACAAAATGTGCTTTAAGGAGTCTTAAAGCACGTTTTTGAAAAATTGTCTTGTAAATGAGTTTTGAATGGCTAAATGTCCATCATTACTCTTTAATTAACATGTGTACTATATAGTATCACATTTGGAAGTCTATATCAATGGGAAATCAAAAATTTCACATCTATGTGCCTTGTTTTAGTGAATAGTAACTTTAATAAGCTAGTTTGTAACATATGTTATTATAAGTAATTAAATTGGTCAACAAAGACTATTATACCCTTCTTACTAAATGGTGGCCGGTTTTTATCAAGGTGAGTCACCAACATGTAAAAGAAATCAATTTAGGAAAGGAAGGAAAAGTAAGTAAAGGAAGAAAGTTACTTTATAACATAATATCTTCCAAAAAGCAAAACCTATCTTCATTTCTCCTTTCCTCCTTTACTTCACACGTCTTCAAGCTCCCTTCCTCCCTTTCATTTACGATTAGCTAAGTTCCACACAAGAACTCCATCTTGGATGCTTGTAACTCCTAGCTCCATGGTCCAAATTCAATTTCAAGACCACCATTCTTCTAGTTGGAGCAAGCTCTACACTCCTATCTTTTCAAATCTTCAAAATCCTCATTTCGGTGCCATGGAGATTCACCATTGAAGGAGCTTGAGCTCATCTTTTCACATATTTTGTTCTCCTTTGCTTCAAGGTAAGGAAACTCAAAGAAAATCCATGTTTCCTCCATGTTTATATGATGTCCGAAAATCCACCTCACAATGGTGTTTTCACCTTGCTTGTTTTAGCTTCGTTGGAATCTTCCAAGGGCTAGGAGGAGTCCTCTCTTGATACTTATTCAAGTTCTCTTCCAATTCCAAGGTAAAACAATACCTTAATGTGTTAAAACAATATGTGTAACTAGGGTTTACAATGAGATGAAGCATAATGCTTGAATACTCATTCTATTATTTGTACATTGTTTAGTAGTTGACAAGGAAAGAAATGCCTTACCGGTTTTAAGAGGAAACAAGAAAGAAGTTTGAGTGTAAAGAGGTAAATATACTAACCTAATGTTGTTTAATGCCTTAGGAGAAATGAGCTTATAATGCTTGTTAAAAACTACCTAAAGAGCAAATGGTGAATGACTTAGTAAAGTGTTCCCAAGGAGACTAGTAAAGGAACATATGTCTTGGTGTGTGTAATTGCAGGTCAAAGGCTTATATATTGTGGAAATTTAGTGTTTAAGGTTTATGCAACTTAAGGGCCTAAGAGCCATGTTATTTAAGGGCCTAAGTGCCAAGCAATTTAAGTTATGCACTATATTGTGATGTAGTGCTAAATGGGTGAAGTTTGTGTATGAGATGTGTTTGATGGATTTAGGTGTTCTTGAATGTTTAGTGGTGAAAACCATGAGTTTTGGAATGATGATGTGCTAAGAGAACCCATGTCAAAATTTGTATAATGTATAAGGAGTTTTAAGTGCTTGAATGAACTTGGGTGAATTAGGAATTTGTTAGGAATGAGTAAATGTTTCACTAAGGAAGAAAACGTGCATTAAGGTGTTCTGAGGTGCTACAAGGATTAGGCATTATCTTGGAAGTTCTAGAAATCAAATGAGTGTTTCTAGGGTGTGTCAAAGTCTTGGAGAAGTTTATATAAGGTTTATGTAATGATTGATGAATAAGGAGAGAATGATGTCTAGGTAAGGTTTTGAGAAAGGAATTCAAGAAGTTGTGAAAAGAGGATTTGGTTAGTAAGAGGAGATGCTTGGGAGATGATGTTATGAAGGTGAGGAAGCATTTTAGTGTAGTGGTCATTTAAGGTGAAACACCACTTGGAAAACCAAAAGGAAATGTTACAAGGGTTAAGAGATTTGATAAGAAGATTGAGTAACAAGTTGGACAATGTTTTAAGGTGAATCAAAGTGATATTCTAGTATTAGAATATGCCTAAGTTCATGTATGAAGCTTGGGTAGTCAATGGATGAAGAGAATAGATGAAATAAAACTTGGAAAGTGAAGTTCTTGGCTGTCCGAACTACCGTCCGAATGTGGACGTTCGGACGTGCCTGTGTGCGCGTGAATATTCTGATCTTCGAACAGCGTCCGAACTACCGTCCGAACATGGGAAGTTCGGACACACCTATTTATTTCTCTGGTTTGGCCTCGAACAGCGTCCGAACTTGGAAAGTCCGGACGCAAGTTTGGACATTCACCAGTTTGCACCCATAGTCTCGAACGGTGTCCGAACTTGGGAAGTCCGGACACAAGTTCGGACAAGGCGCTGTATGGACCAAAAACATTGTTTAAGGTATGGAAATGATGTGTAATGATGGGGATTGATGGTTAATGATGTTATGAGGTTGTTAAGGACTTGTTAGGTGAGTTTTAATGACAATTAAGTGGGTGAAAAGTTGTAATAAATGTGAAAGTAAAACAAGTTAAAGTGAAGTTATGTAACTAAGTTAACGGGGGAAAGTTATAAGCATTAGACATTAAACAATCCTGTTACCCCGAAGTTAATAAAAGTATATGTAATGTTATCAGTTGTTCGAGAATTGCTCGAGGAACATAAGTGACGTGAAAAGTGGACTCCGTGACAGGTATGGTTTTCTTGCACCTGTGTCCTACCGGATTACACCGGCTTGTATGCCAATGTGTTTTTCTATATGTTTGCCCACGTTGTAAGATTAACATGTAATTAGTTTACAGTAATTCATTTATGTGGCGTGTATAACTCCGATACCATTTAACCTCGGAAGTGTTACCTTAGTTGACTGAGTCTAGGATCACATGAGAGTTCGTATTCGGAGTAAACGACCCGAACCATGGGACGTACTAACCACGGCTATGCGTGTGTAATTGTGTGATATGTGTATGTGAATGTAGGGATCTCCCTTGTTGTTTAACCCAGTTGTAATACTGTATGTTGTGTAGTTATGATAGACTCCATAGTGGGGTTCTAACTAATATTCTAAAGTAAGTATGTATTAACAGTGGTGAGGAATCCGGTTTGGCCGGTCGCGCGTTGTTTGGGAGTGGGTATCCTTCTTAGCCTTACCCTTCTCTCTGTTATGGTTGTTTCCCTCACGGGTTATGATCTCCCATTAGCTTATTCCAAAGCTTAGCTATTCTGACTTATGATCGGTTTAGGGGGAACATGTGTTTGTGGTGTGTTCGGGCCTCCAAACCCGAACCATCTTAACTTAAGTTACTCGTCCGACTATTAGGACGGTAATGAGTTTGTTGCTTATTGTATAACGAGCTTACCATGAGGTGACACCATTCTCTAGGCTCACTAGTGAATAACTATGTTTGGGTCGGTTCCTAAGAGGACCGTTCCCGTTATGTTATGTGATGTTGTTGCAAAGCAATTCCTATTGCGATGTTATCATGTGCACGTGGAAACGTGAAGGGTGTTGTTATGTTTTGTTATGCGAGGAATATTATATGTTATAAAATATGGAGTGTGTGGATCATGGAAATGAATTCCAGTTTGTGATATGAGGCGTTTAAGGATAACCCGATTTAAGGGTAAGTGTCGTCTATTAAGGAAGTAGCTCCATTAGAGGAGGAACACTCTAGGGATAATGAATACCATGAGTGACTTATTAAGTAAGGATATATTATCCGTTTGTTGAGCCCATTGAGGCGAGATGATTATGTGTTGTGTATTTACAGTTGCATGCATGATTTAAAGATAATCAATAGCATGCTAAGTCGACAATTAGTTGTGCGTGGCTCGGTAGCATGTGGGCTACGGGATTACCATACCAGCAAAGGTGCTGAGCCCCTTGGGGGCCACCCTTTCTCTTCTTTTCCTATTTCAAGTTCAAGGAGCTGGAAGCCGTTCGAGAGTAGGACGGGGTAGTCGTTGTACATGGGTAATCGTTTAAGTTGTATATGTACAGTAGGTGTAGTAAGACCGAAACTGTTATCGGCATCAATTTGTAAATACTCGGTACAGTTGGAAGGTATGTGTATGTTGTTGTTGTTGTTAATGGAAAGGGTCAGTAATGTGTAGTCGCTCGGGAATCTAGTCCATCAGACCGGTACAATGTTTATGTAATAGCCTTGTTAGCCACGTGGGTGGTTAACGACGTGTAACACCAACGAGTTAAGTTATGTGATGAGGTGTGTATTCCGCTGCAGATTGTTGTTATGTGTTTGTTGTTGGATGGGGTGTTACAAAAAGTGGTATCAGAGCGAAGTATCGCTCTGATGACTGAACTACCGAGCTTAGGAAGTACCGGTTAGGATTTTAGTACTTTGGGTTAAGGGTTGAGTGATAGCGTGAGAGATACGCTAGTTAGGAACTACCAGTGACTACTGGAAACCTACTATATCCTTCCCGCCCTCCACAATCCCTGTTTTATAACTTGGGAAAGAACGCCAGAGAGATGGAAGTCCACTCTTACTCGGGAATACCCGATCTGGCTTTATTAAGTACCTCTAAAGGTACGGAGAACCTGTCATACGGTAGATCCCGAAAACTGGGAATCCCGGAGACGGTTCCCATCTAAACAGTGTTAACCGCAATTCACAGCGAAGAGTGAAGAATCCTGTGTAAAGGAGAATAGAATTTCCGGCAACTTGGGTCGACATGCTGAGCAGTCGAGAACAACCAGCTTGCAATGCACCAACCGTGCAACAGGCAAGAAGTGGAATAATGAACCCCGAGACAAGTGTCTACGGAACCACAGTTGTTAAATAATACACCATCGGTATACCAACCGACAAAGGAACTACAACGTAGTGCCCAAACAAGAGACAAGTCTCAGTAACCACGACAAGTGCGTGGAACGGGCTACAAAGAGAATACAATACTAAGAAAAAGGGGACTCCCAGAATGGGAAACACCCTAGTTGATGATCGTCATGTGAAGGCAGTGAGAAGACATCTGGAGGAATTATTGTCAAGACTGTAAGATCAAGTGAGGGCCAACAAGGCCACTGATGATAGTGCGGGTAAGAACAATACCACAACCAGTATGTGTTGAACCGATAGCCAGTTAGCATGGCGCACTTGCCATAGCAAGTGCTGCTATAACAGGGCTATTTGGGAAATTTATAACCACTACAAAGTACTTAATAAAATACTAGAAAGTTAAATGTGATCGTCATAACAGTGGAAGGGCCTGTTAGCCTAACCTCTGTAGTTGTAAGTACACCAGTCAGCAAGAAGCTAGACTTGGTTAAGGTAAGAAGATGTTGTGAATCCATGAAAATTTTCTTTCAAACTCAGATTTATTTCAAACTCTTTTCCTTCAAAACCAGATTTTCTTTCAAACCAACACTTCTTTCTAACCTTCTTCTAAACCAAACCAGTAAAACCAAGGGCAATTGATAAGAATTCAACAATGGATAAACTTTCCCTCGATTAAGTTCGGGAAGCACGGAATGAATATTGTCACGGGACAGTATAAGGGAGTTGACAATAGAATACTTCACCTAGGCGTGTGACGGACACTACGAGTGTACCAACTGAATTGTGGGACGACCGCACTCCGATAGGGGCTTGTGGGCCTGACAGACCTACTTATGGGTTAGTTGGGTAGGTAGCAATGTATCAGCATGGTACCCCACATATGTATACGAGTGGAGTCCGAAACACGGGAAGTAGTCGACTCCGTCTACGGTCAGCAGTATAAATCAAACAAGAGCTAAGGATTGCAAGGAATGGTTGAAACAAAAGAACCTAATCAAGTTAACGAGACTAAAAGGATTAGTGAATTCATTTCAAGGAAATGTTTAAGAGTCAGGAGGTGCGAAGTGCACTAACTGTAATGTAAAGACATCGGATACGTCTTAAGGATCCTCAGGGATAAACATGTTAGCTGGAACGGTGACCCAGCCTGTACATGGCAAGCAGATGCCTAATGTGGACACATTAATGTGCAATGAACGGGATGAAACTCCCAGAATGAGTACCTACACTACTAGGAAATGCTGATCTTCACAGAAGGAAACACAAAACGGCGTGACTAACGGAATGTACCAATAAGTGTGAGCCAAATGTAATGACATGACTTAGCAACACCCAGAAGCGATCCTTGAAGGGTGTTTGCATCAACAATAATGGCACGAAATGACATGACAGAAACACAAGGGTTGAAACTAACACCCAGTTCAGACATAAGTTGTCAGGAGACGGACTGACAAACCTAAGGGGCATCCCATGAAAGGAAACGGAATGTAACGACCTTGTCATGGAGCTCAATATAATATCCAAACCATGTAATGTGGTACAAAGAAGTACATGTATGTGGACAGCCTATAATGAGCGCAGCTCAAGGCAAATAAGGCTTATAAGCCATAAACAAGATATGTTATATAAATTAAATTGATTGTAGAAGTTTATGTTGTATAAGTGAATAGAGTGGTAAACGAACCACTGCATTAAGAGTGGATACCTCTTGATATTGTGAGACCGCAGGAGCGGTAGTTATGTGAATCAAGTTCAAGAAATATGTTAAGGATGGACGATGTTATTGTTGAAAGAGAGCAGTTAACTTAGTAGTATGTGTATAAAGTGAAGCACCGAGCTGAATAATGCCGGCTTGCGACTCGAGTGATCAGCGCTCAAAGAATATTAGTATTCTAAAAGAATGACAACCCATAATACGAGTGATGTAAGTACAATGCGTGGAGTTAATGTGACGTAAATACGATGTAAAGTTAGTGTTATCAATAAGTACGGTGCGCAGTAAGCGACCGTGTATAATGTTGTGGCGGATAAGACCAGTTGTGGTTAAACTCAATGGACATGCAAGCAAGTGATGATACACAGACTGGGCAATAAGCTAATGGTCGGTACTATGTGATAAGGAACTCAGTGTGAATTCCATGGCGAATCACATAAGGGATTTACTGTCAAGAGTTTACGCCTCTGCATCTGTATGACTGAGTGTTTGTATTGCACTTGCGCAGTGATGATCGAGTGGGATAGCTAGGAATTGGACATGTCAATTGTGGAGGAATAATGTCCTAATGGCCGATGCACTAGGAAATGCAAGCCGCACCATAAAAGAGTACTTGTACAAACCAAATGTGTAGACATGATTAACAGTAAGTGACTACATAGCACTAACTGCCAAATATCGGTATGGAATATACCCCAAATGTTGTAAATAGCTGATAGACACTACACACTAGGTAGTAGCTCAATCTCAACCGACAGTAAGTCGGAAGGGACAGTCAATCATGTGGAAATACTACTATTTTACACAGTAAATTGTGATGGAAGGGTGGTAGAAAGTTTATAACTCACCAAATTCGCTAACGGTAAAAGATACCACACGTCGTTGAGAAACCATGTTACCAGCGATGTGACAATTGGGATGTACAATACAGTACGAATAACAAAAAGGGGCAATAAGCTCTACAGTTACTAGAGTTTTGCAGCAGAAACTAGTGAGCCAGTGATTCAAGTGTTTGAATGTACATGGTGGACAATGATGAATGGCTAATTATTAACGCCTAGAAGCCTAACAGGCCAGAATCGAAACCAACTAAAGTTTAAAACAAACTCCAATGAGAATTTTGGTTTAGGAA
This sequence comes from Limonium bicolor, assembly GCA_023374045.1. Lineage (NCBI taxonomy): Eukaryota > Viridiplantae > Streptophyta > Magnoliopsida > Caryophyllales > Plumbaginaceae > Limonium > Limonium bicolor. The sequence goes on from CM041780.1 coordinate 108,810,290, forward strand.
CTAAACCGCCATATGGTTAAGTTCCTCAATCAGATCCATTGTAAATAGACCGCGTGGAAGTTAAGATACGTTCACGACGGCAAAACATTTTAAGCTAATGTTTAGGGATTGATTACGTGGGCGTAATCCCTTTTAAGGGGGGTAAGAGCGCAAAACCACTTAGTCACATATCGTACAAGTGTTAGGATTTATGTTGTGCTAGTTTATTGTTTTGATGATTAGTGTGGGTGTTACGTAAACATACGCATTCATATCATGGTTGAATTGTGGTAATTGCACACAGAGGATTGCGAATACCATTGTGATAGTGTGTGTATTTTGTACAATTGTGTTGATAGCAAATGTGGGAGCAGAGAACTCCCGGGAACAAAACCCCGACAATGTATAAATGTGAAACGGTGTTCGTATTTTTATAAAATAATATGTGTATATATACTATATATGATTCATAAAAGGGTTAGACCCAAGATAAAACCTAATGAGAATAAGATTCCCAGGTAACAACATTAAAGTGAATGGAAATACTGATAGACGAAGTTCTATCCCTTTGGAGATGTTAGATCATGACTAGGATGATTAAAAGATAGAAAATTGAAATGATGATTTATTTGATGCTTGAAAAGAAGTGGGAAGTGGAAATTGATTTGCATGCGATCAAGGGAAGCTGAACACACAAATTGGGGTGGAAGGATATTCACACTGATGCTGATCACATCAGGGTTGGTGACTCTTGAAGCTCCCTATAAGTGGTCACATAACCACGCTAAGAAAAGACAAGAGCATAAGTTGGACTTGGAGTTGTGTGTGTTTTCAAAAAGGATTTTGAATTGGTATTTATAAAACGTCGATAGATACTTTACATAATTTAAGTTCTCTTTAATCTCACAAGGAAATTTTCAAATTTAAGTGATTGTTTTAATCTCCCAAAGGCACGGGGACGGAAGGTGTCCATCGCGACCGGGTTCTGCGGGATCACAGTGTATATCAAAGATATTTTTGATTGCTATACATGCTATGACATGTTGTGTGGTATGTGTAATAAATATTATTTTGACCTTGAGTTCCTAAAGTGTATGCTATTAAACCTATGAGTCTAAATATGTTGTGTTACATAGACCTATGTGTCTAAAGGCTGTTATGTATCAGACCTATGTGTCTAATGTTGTTATGTTTACCCAAGACCAGAGAGTCTAAGGGTTGTTATGTATGTGTAAGTGTTGTTAGATACCGGACCATTGAGTCCGAGGTTATCATGTGAATATGTTGTGTTATGTGTGGATGTGAATGTGTTGCCCGGACCATTAAGTCCGAGGTTTGATGTAGTGTGTTTGGTTATGGAAGTTTTGTGACTATAAGTAATCCCCGTATTCTAATCTAATGATGTGTGGGAAATGTGAACTTCGAGGACGAAGTTTCTTTAAGGGGGTAGATTGAAATACCCCAAACCTTGATATGTGGTTTAAATATCAAACTATGTTATATAAAGCTAAAAAGTGCCTTAGAAACATCAGTGAACAATTTAACCATAGTAAATGCAATAAAACGCTAGATACAGTTTGAGCAAAACATGCTCTAAGCTATGAGTGAACTTGGTTAGGACCTAAAGAGCCTACCAAGACTTAATAATTTCAATTATGAGTTTATAAGGCAAATTAAGTCCTTAGGAACTTTGGTGGACAATGAAACCAAACACAAACACAAATAAATACCTTAAAGTCAATAAGAGCAAAATGTGCTCTAAGCTTGGGATAAATTTGTGTAAGACCTAATCATACCTATCCTTATAAATGTGTTAATGAACATATTAAATCAATTACTAAAGAAAACCAAGCTTGAAAACAAGCTAAAACACAAAATGTGCTTTAAGGAGTCTAAGCACGTTTTTGAAAAATTGTCTTGTAATGATTTTTGAATGGCTAAATGTCCATCATTACTCTTTAATTAACATGTGTACTATATAGTATCACATTGGAAGTCTATATCAATGGGAAATCAAAAATTTCACATCTATGTGCCTTGTTTTAGTGAATAGTAACTTTAATAAGCTAGTTTTGTAACATATGTTATTATAAGTAATTAAATTGGTCAACAAAGACTTTATACCCTTCTTACTAAATGGTGGCCGGTTTTTATCAAGGTGAGTCACCAACATGTAAAAGAAATCAATTGGAAAGGAAGAAAAGTAAGTAAAGGAAGAAAGTTACTTTATAACATAAATATCTTCCAAAAAGCAAAACCTATCTTCATTTCTCCTTTCCTCCTTTACTTCACACCTCTTCAAGCTCCCTTCCTCCCTTTCATTTACGATTAGCTAAGTTCCACACAAGAACTCCATCTTTGGATGCTTGTAACTCCTAGCTCCATGGTCCAAATTCAATTTCAAGACCACCATTCTTCTAGTGGAGCAAGCTCTACACTCCTATCTTTTCAAATCTTCAAAGCCTCATTTCGGTGCCATGGAGATTCACCATTGAAGGAGCTTGAGCTCATCTTTTCACATATTATTGTTCTCCTTGCTTCAAGGTAAGGAAACTCAAAGAAAATCCATGTTTCCTCCATGTTTCTATGATGATGTCCGAAATCACCTCACAATGGGTGTTTTCACCTTGCTTGTTTTAGCTTCGTTGGAATCTTCCAAGGCTAGGAGGAGTCCTCGCTTGATACTTATTCAAGTTCTCTTTCAATTCCAAGGTAACAACAAATACCTTAATGGTAAAACAATATGTGTAACTAGGGTTTACAAATGAGATGAAGCATAATGCTGAATACATTCTATTATTTGTACATGTTTAGTAGTGACAAGGAAAGAAATGCCTTCCGGTTTTAAGAGGAAACAAGAAGAAGTTTGAGTGTAAAAGAGTGTAAAATACTAACCTAATGTTGTTTAATGCCTTAGGAGAATGAGCTTATAATGCTTTTAAAGCTTACCTAAAGAGCAAATGGTGAATGACTTAGTAAAGTGTTCCCAAGGAGACTAGTAAAAGAACTATGTCTTGGTGTATGTATTTGCAGGTCAAAAGGCATATATATTGTGGAAATTCATGTTTATGGTTTAGTTATTTAAGGGCCTAAGAGCCGTTATTTAAGGGCCTAAGTGCCAAGCAATTTTAATTATGCATATATTGTGATGTAGTGTAAACTTGGTGAAGTTGTGTGTGTGATGGTGTTTTGATGGATTTAGGTGTTCTTGAATGTTTAGTGGTGAAAACCATGAGTTTTGGAATGATGATGTGCTAAGAACCCATGTCAAATTTGTATAATGTATAAGGAGTTTTAAGTGCTTGAATGAACTTGGTGAATTAGGAATTTGTTAGGAATGAGTAAATGTTTCACTAAGGAAGAAAACGTGCATTAAGGTGTTCTGAGGCGTGACAAGGATTAGGCATTATCTTGGAAGTTCTAGAAATCAAATGAGTGGTTTCTAGGGTGTGTCAAAGTCTGGAGAAGTTTATATAAGGTTTATGTAATGATTGATGAATAAGGAGAGAATGATGTCTAGGTAAGGTTTTGAGAAAGGAATTCAGAAGTTGTGAAAAGCGGATTTGGTTAGTAAGAGGAGATGCTTGGGAGATGATGTTATGAAGGTGAGGAAGCATTTTAGTGTAGTGGTCATTAGGGTGAAACACCACTTGGAAAAACAAAGGAAATGTTACAAGTGTTAAGAGATTTGATAAGAAATTGAGAGTAACAAGTTGGACAATTTTAAGGTGAATCAAAGTGATATTCTAGATTAGATATGCCTAAGTTCATGTATGAAGCTTGGGCAGTCAATGGATGAAGAGAATAGATGAAACAAAACTTGGAAGTGAAGTTCTTGGATGTCCGAACTACCGTCCGAATGTGGACGTTCGGACGTGCCTGTGTGCGCGTGAATATTCTGATCTTCGAACAGGTCCGAACTACGTCCGAACATGGGAAGTTCGGACACACCTATTTATTTCTCTGGTTTGGCCTCGACAGCGTCCGAACTTGGGAAGTCGGACGCAAGTTCGGACATTCACCAGTTTGCACCCATAGAGTCTCGAACGGTGTCGAACTTGGGAAGTCCGGACACAAGTTCGGACAAGGCGCTGTATGGACCAAAAACATTGTTTAAGGTATGGAATATGATGTGTAATGATGGGGATTGATGGTTAATGATGTATGAGGTTGTTAAGGACTTGTTAGGTGAGTTTTAATGACAATTAAGTGGGTGAAAAGTTGTAATAAAATGTGAAAGTAAAACAAGTTAAAAGTGAAGTTATGTAACTAAGTTAACGGGGGGAAAGTTATAAGCATAGACATTAAACAATCATGTTACCCCGAAGTTAATAAAAGTATATGTAATGTTATCAGTTGTTCGAGAATTGCTCGAGGAACATAAGTGGACGTGATAAAGTGGACTCTGGTGACAGGTATGGTTTTCTTGCAACCTGTGTCCTACCGGATTACACCGGCTTGTATGCCAATGTGTTTTTCTATATGTTTGCCACGTTGTAAGATTAAACATGTAATTAGTTTACAGTAATTCATTTATGTGGCGTGTATAACTCCGTACATTTAACTCGGAAGTGTTAACCTTAGTTGACTGAGTCTAGGATCACATGAGAGTTCGGTATCGGAGAACGACCCGAACCATGGGACGTACTAACCACGGCTATGCGTGTGTGTTAATTGTGTGATATGTGTATGTGAATGTAGGGATCTCCCTTGTGTGTTTAACCCAGTTGTAATACTGTATGTTGTTGTAGTTATGATAGACTCCATAGTGGGGTTCTAACTAATATTCTAAAGTAAGTATGTATTAACAGTGGTGAGGAATCCGGTTTGGCCGGTCGCGCGTTGTTTGGGAGTGGGTATCCTTCTTAGCCTTACCCTTCTCTCTGTTATGGTTGTTTCCCTCACGGGTTATGATCTCCCATTAGCTTATTCCAAAGCTTAGCTATTCTGACTTATGATCGGTTTAGGGGGAACATGTGTTTGTGTGGTGTGTTCGGGCCTCCAAACCCGAACCATCTTAACTTAAGTTCTCGTCCGACTATTAGGACGGTAATGAGTTGTTGCTATTGTAACGAGCTTACCATGAGGGTGTACACCATTCTCTAGGCTCACCAGTGAATTAACTATGTTTGGGTCGGTTCCTAAGGGACGTTCCCGTTATGTTATGTGATGTTGTTGCAAAGCAATTCCTATTGCGATGTTATCATGTGCACGTGGAAACGTGAAGGGTGTTGTTATGTTTTGTTATGCGAGGAATATTATATGTTATAAAATATGGAGTGTGTGGATCATGGAAATGAATTCCAATTTGTGATATGAGGCGTTAAGGATACCCGATTTAAGGGTAAGTGTCGTCTATTAAGGAAGTAGCTCCATTAGAGGAGGAACACTCTAGGATAATGAATACCATGAGTGACTTATTAAGTAAGGATATTATCCGTTTGTTGAGCCCATTGAGGCGAGATGATTATGTGTTGTGTATTTACAGTTGCATGCATGATTAAAGATAATCAATAGCATGCTAAGTCGACAATAGTTGTGCGTGGCTCGGTAGCATGTGGGCTGCGGGATTACCATACCAGCAAAGGTGCTGAGCCCCTTGGGGGCCACCCTTTCTCTTCTTTTCCTATTTCAGGTTCAAGGAGCTGGAAGCCGTCGAGAGTAGGACGGGGTAGTCGTTGTACATGGGTAATCGTTTAAGTTGTATATGTACAGTAGGTGTAGTAAGACCGAAACTGTTATCGGCATCAATTTGTAAATACTCGGTACAGTTGGAAGGTATGTGTATGTTGTTGTTGTTGTTGTTAATGGAAAGGGTCAGTAATGTGTAGTCGCTCGGGAATCTAGTCCATCAGACCGGTACAATGTTTATGTAATAGCCTTGTTAGCCACGTGGGTGGTTAACGGCGTGTAACACCAACGAGTTAAGTTATGTGATGAGGTGTGTATTCCGCTGCTGATTGTGGTTATGTGTTTGTTGTTGGATGGGGTGTTACATAGGGCTTTTGCACAACATAGTAAAACTAGAAACTAACTAATGGAAAAGATGAATGCATTTGATGGTCGTGTTTCATTAACTAGTGATATGTGTACATCTACTACTAATGAGGCATTCATTTGTGTTACACTTCATTGGATTGATAGTTCTTGGACACTTCAGAAGCGTATTATTGCTTTTGATATTTTTGATGATGCACATACCGGTCATAATATTTCTGAAAAACTTATTGAAATATTATCTGAGTGAAATTTGTTAGACAAGGTATTCTCAATTTCTCTAGATAATGCTTCCAACAATGTTAGGTGTGTCGATCTTTTAAAAGCAAATAGGAGACTTACACTCTTGCATACGGTGATTACTTGCATGTTCGATGTTGAGCACATGTTGTAAATTTGTGTACAAGATGGTTTATCTAACTTGACTACTACCCTAGAGAACCACTTAGGCATGTTATGAGAAAAATTAGAAAGTCGCATGTTGTTAAAAATGAGTACAAAAAAGTGTGAGGAAACTGGTATACGTCCTCGCCATTTTGCTTCCGACACCCCACTAGATGGAATTCCACATATGAATTGTTAGTCAAGACTAAGAAACACCAATCCATTTTGTCTAGTGTGTATAACTCTGTGGTTCAATCAAATCAAGAATTAATGGGAGAGGACTTTTGGGAAAAGGCTAATGTTGTGAGTAATATTTTAAAATGTTTTGATAGTGCAGCTAGGGTATTCTCATTAGTTTATGAACCTAATGTGCATCTTGTCATAAATGAATGCATTAGTATTTTTCATGTCTTGCATGAGAACAAAAATGTTGATGGGATTAGTTCGGTTATTTACGATATGATGTCTAAATGGTTTAACCATTTTAATGAAGTTCTTTGATTTATTGTATTGGCAACTGTTCTTGATCCTCAAATAAAATTGGATGGTCTAACAAAATTGTTTTGATTATTATTATAGTATGGTTCGAGAGGGTCACCCAATCCAGGTTATGTTTAACAACATGTAGAAAAGGTTAACGAGGCCTTGAAAAAGCTACATGATGAGTACACTTCAAAGTATCGTCCAGATCAGCTTTCTTCTGCTAGTGGTAGTGCACTAGTGGAACGCGAGGCTTTAATGACGGTGGTTTAATCACGGTTTAAACAGACACCGTGATTAATAGGAAGGCCGGAATTTATTAGCGACGATGATTGATTAACCCGTAATCAATAATCGATCGGAGGTTGGCGCGCCTTTTTTAGGAGGGACTTTAGATGACGGTTTTTAGTAAAACCGTAATCTAAAGTCCCGTGTTGACGCGCGCTTTACGGTCAACGGACTTTAGATTACGGTTTTACTAAAAACCGTCATCTAAAGTCCCTCCTAAAAAAGGCGCGCCAACCTCGTCAACGACGTCGTTTTGACCTGACGAAAAAAATTTCCCGTATTATTTGATTTATTCGACTCCGCGCGTAATCTAAATTACAGTTAACGACGTCGTTTTAGCAGTGTATTTTAGATTAATAAAAACTTTATATTAATGTGTTACCTATGTTTGAAACCCAACATATGGCAAATAATTATCGCGCTATTTTTTTAATTTCGTTACACTTTAGATTACATTTAACGACGTCGTTTTATCAGTGTATTTTAGATTAATAAAAACTTTATATTAATGTGTTACCTATGTTTGAAACCCAACATATGCCAAATAATTATCGCGCTTTTTTTTTTAATTTCGTTACACTTTAGATTACGGTTTTTGTGAGAACCGTCATGTAAAGTGTGACTTTAGTTTACGGTTTACATGTAAACCGTAATCTAAAGTCCATTTAAACATTTGCCTACACTCTGCACACTCTACTCACAGTAACTCTTCTTCTCTTTCGCGCTATCTTCCTCACTGAAATTGCCTCCTCTCTCCCGTCACCTTGCTAACGGCCATCGCCGCCGTCGCTCCCACCACCTTTGTCACTCCCATCGCCGCCGGTCACCACCCATCTACCACTGGTCTCACCGTCGACGTCTCTATCGCGTATTGGGTATGCGATCGCGATTGATTGTCGTTTTTTTCTAACTTTGTTCATATACATGCATTTCGATTGCAAGTTCTAACCTCGTTTGTATCGAATCCTGAGAGTGTAATGGCAAATGTTCTAACCTTGTTCATATATTTGTGCCCAGATTCACAGTTAATTGCGACCTAGTTCGTGGGCTGATTTCTACACTACTTGCCCACTTCGGTGCTTAGTTACGGTAACTTTGCAAACCAATCTGTAAACTGCTGTATTTATTTGTTCTTAGCATTTAGTATTACAATTAATACATAATAGTGTAGTTTTAAAAATGCTACTACTTAAAACTGCCACAGGAAAGAAAGTAAGTTCAAGTATATTACCGATTCCTGAAAAATGAATGGTACAGAACTGTAGCATATCTCAGTTTCATGAATGGAACAGAACTGTAACAAGTTGTTTGAGTTTTGGTCTGGATTTAAAAGCTTAATGGAATATTTAAGTAACTGGGTAAGGAGTTAGGAGAAGTATAATCAGTTGAAAGGAAAAAAAACAGACAGGGAAGAAAGCAAGAACACAACTCAGTTTCTGTTTTGATTTCAGTTTGGATTTCAGCTTCAGTTTCGTATCAGATCAGGTTCTGACTAATTCTGCATCTGTAACAAAGTTGCCTTGGGTTTAGTTGAGTTAGAAACTTTATAACACACCAAATTGACAGGATCGACAGTTTAGAAAGGTTTGAGAATTCAAACACGTGAACAAACAGAGAGGAGTCATACACCAGTCTCTGTCTGTCTGTTTCTTTTCTTTCAGTTTCTATTTCTGTTTGAGTTCTGTGTGAATCTGTTCAGTAGAGGCAACAGAAAGATGTTGTCGTTTTTCTGTTTCTGTAAACTAAATACATCAGTGAAGATAAGTTTATGTATGTTACCAGTTCTAGATGGTGCGTGCGAATTTGACTTTGATAAAACTGATTTGGAGACGTTAGAAATATAGGGGAGATGCTGTCGATTTTTTTCCGCGGTTTAGCTAGCATTTAACCTTGATTTTTTGATGAATTCTAATGTTGTCGTTTTTCATTTATGCATCAGGACTACGACTTTATTTAGGCTTCCGACCTCAACCGTCTTAGCATCGGCTAATCGTCTACCAGAGGTAAGATTTATATATATACATATAATATTTGACAAACTACCAAACATAGTTATCCGCCCAAGATATACCTAATAGAGGTATATCTTCGGCAGTCCCTGTCGGGACTGTCCACGATTGTTAAATCACACACCTAGGGTGTGAATGTGCTTTTAATATGTACTTTATTGATTATTTCAGCAGTATCTCTTTATTGTTCTTCGAATGCATATATTATTGATTAATATCATAATATCGTGCATTTGAAGAACTGTAGGGAGATGCTGCCGAAATTTTCAATAAATTACATATTAAAAACACGTTCACCGGTGGGATTTAATACTCATGGATGGATTTAGGTTGATAAGATACAAAAGTGTAAAGACTCTGTCACGGGTGACGGTATGAAATGGCTGCCTTCATATAAATAGCTAGAAGGAGATGGAACGTTCGTGGATTTACAGCGGAAATTTGGACGACAAGTTTTTAGAAGGAGTTGATAAGTTATGCACGGTGTTGGCGAACAATCTGAAACCTACAGACAAGGGATACATATTTTGTCCGTGTATCGACTGCCAAAACAATCTGAGATATCGCGGCGTTGAAACAATTAAGGAACATCTGATCCGCCGCGGTTTTACAAAAGATTTCCAAGACATAATCCGATGGCATGGTCAGAGTGCGTTCGATGTTATTAAGCCTGACGAAGGGGATAATGGTCAGGCAAACACAGAAACAGAACTTGGAGATGATACAGTTGCTGGTGATCCAGAAGACGTTACAGCGAACGTTGTGCCAGATTTCTGGGATGATGACATTGAGACTATGCTTGAAGATGTGGAACGACATTACTCTAACACGCCAGACAAGCATGAAAATTTGTTGGATTCATCCAAAACACCGTTGTACCCCGGGTGTGACCCTACAAAGTTAAGCAAGTTGAGTGTCGTCCTCAAGCTATTCAACTTGAAAGCGAAACATGGCTGGAGCGACGTAAGTTTCACTGACCTCCTGGAACTATTGAAATACGTTCTTCCGGTGGACAACGTTTTACCAACGACTACGTACTCAGCCAAAAAAATGATGTGCCCAATGGGTATGGGGTACCAGAAAATTCATGCTTGTCCAAATGGTTGCATGCTGTTTTGGAAATCGGATGAATTTGCTGAAAGCTGTTCAGCATGTGGAGCGTCACGGTATAAGAAACAACAAACTCACATCAGCGGTAGTAAGAAAGGTTCACCAGCTAAGGTATTGTGGTACCTGCCCATCATTCCAAGGTTCAGACGTTTGTTCTCCATTGAGAAAGACGCAGAGAATCTTCGGTGGCATTCAGTTCACAGGAAAAAGGATGGCAGATTGAGACATCCCGCTGATGCACCACAGTGGAGAAACATAGACGTAAAATTTCCTGAGTTTGGTAACGAACCGAGAAACCTAAGGCTAGGCTTGTGCACGGATGGGATGAACCCTTACGGTACTTTGAGTAGCATACACAGTACCTGGCCTGTGCTTTTGGTTATTTACAATCTACCGCCGTGGTTATGCATGAAACCAAGACACATCTTGTTGTCTTTGTTAATATCTGGTCCAAAGCAACCGGGCAACAAAATTGACGTATTCCTACAACCTTTGATAGAGGATCTACAACTCTTGTGGAATGAAGGGGCTACGGTTTACGACTCATTCAGTAAAGAGGACTTCAATTTGCGTGCTATGTTGTACTGCACAATCAATGATTTCCCCGCCTATGGTAATCTTTCAGGCTATTCAATCAAGGGGGCGTTGGCGTGTCCGATTTGTGGTGAAAACACTTGTAGCATTCGCTTGAAACATAGTGGGAAAACCGTGTATATGGGCCACCGAAAAATGCTTCCAAAAGGACATAAGTATCGAAAGATGGCGAAAGAGTTCGATGGGAAAACTGATCACAGCATGGCGCGCCAGCCTTTGACAGGTACAGAGATTTACAAAAAGTTGGATAATATTGTGAACAACTTCGGGCCGCCAACCAAAAGTGGTGAAAAAAGTGTCTGGAAAAAGAAATCAATATTTTGGGAACTACAGTACTGGCAGCATCTGGAGGTTAGACATTGTATCGATGGGATGCATGTCGAGAAGAACGTGGGTGAAAGTTTCACTAGCACCCTTTTGAACATAAAAGGAAAGACAAAGGATCATTTGAAAGGAAGAAAAGATTTAATTGAGTTGGGCATACGCACAGAGCTTGGCCCGCAAGAACGTGGAAAACGCACATTCTTGCCTCCTGCCTGTCACACTCTGTCTAAAGAAGAGAAACATAGTCTATGCAGTACCCTTTACAACATCAAGGTGCCATCAGGTTACTCCTCAAACATAAGAAACCTAGTGTCCATGACAGATTTCAAATTAGTAGGAATGAAATCTCACGATTATCATGTCCTACTTCAAGAATTTTTGCCAATTGCACTACGTGGGATCTTGCCGGATGCTGTCAGACACACAATCACAAACGTCAGTGTCTTCCTCAAATCCATTTCGTCTAAGGTTCTTGATGTGGACACTCTGTCTAAATTACAAAAGGATCTTATTGTGACAATGTGCCAGCTGGAGATGTATTTTCCTCCATCGTTCTTCGACATAATGATACATCTCCTCGTGCATCTTGTAAGAGAGATTCTGATGTGTGGTCCTTTGTACCTTCGCTACATGTATCCGTTCGAAAGGTACATGGGTGTCCTGAAGAAGAAAATGAAGAACCGTCGTCACCCAGAGGGTAGTATTATAGAGGGCACTATCACAGAGGAAGTTGTAGACTTCTGCACCAATTACCTAGAAGGTGTCGATACCATTGGACTTCCACGTTCTAGACACGAGGGCAGATTGAAGGGTGTTGGCACGGTTGGAAGGAAACTGAAAAGAATTGACATAGACACTCTTAACAAAGCTCATTTAGTTGTGCTAAGTCATCTTGAAGATGTTGAACCATACTTTGATGAACACTTGTGTGTTTTAAGAGCACAATATCCAAACATGAGTGACGTCAGACTACAAAATGAGCAGAATAGGACATTTGTCCGATGGTTCAAAGAGAGAGTGTTGTCCGATCAGTCCACGAATGTGCCTGAACTGATTAAAGTAGTTGCATTTGGACCAAATCTGGATGTAATTTCTTATGAGGGGTACGATGTCAACGGATTCACCTTTTTCACAGAACGTCAGGATCAGAAGTCAACGAATCAAAACAGTGGTGTAGAGCTTGAAGCTTATCAAAACTTATATGACGTCGGTGTCGTGGGTCATAGTCCTGTCTCAGTACAACAATCATATTTCGGTGTTATACAAGACATCTGGGTATTGGACTACAACAGCTACGAAATGTGTGTTTTCCGCTGTAACTGGGTTAACAACATTCATGGCTACCGTGAGGAGGAGCATGGTATGAAACTGGTTGATCTGTCTAGAGCTACTCCCACGGTTGAGCCATTCGTTGTTGGGACGAAGGTTAAGCAGATATTTTATGTAACTGATCCCTGTAATCCTAGATGGTCTGTTGTGCTTAAAGGGAGAAGAGGAATAGTTGGTGTGGATGGTGTGGTTGATGAGGATGAGTATGATGCAGAAGATGAACCTCCAACTGTTCCTATTTCATTGGAAGAGGCTGAGGTCACAGGTCATCGTGAGTATATACGATCAGACCATAACGAGGGAATGTGGGTTGAGAGATAATGGTGTATGTAAGTTATTACTATAAAAATTTATATGAAATTACCACTCTTTTATTTATTGCTTGTTTATGACCATTATGAAATGCTTAATTTAATTCAAATTGTATTTCAATCCTTGCAGGCATGGCTGATCAGGACATGGCTGATGCAGAGTTCGATTTATTTTGTCGTGAGGATGAGGAAAATGAGCAGCGAATGGTACCGGTCCCATCTACATCTGCCGCTGCTGCTGTTGCCCCATCCACATCTGCCGCTGCTACTGTTGGCCCTTCCATGAGTGCACCTTCTACGAGTGCTACTCAGAGACCCAGAGGTAGAGGTCCGACCCGTGGGTTGAAACTGCAGAAAGAGGATCAGATTAGTCTTCTGTGGGACCAGTATGGGAGGTATGGTGGGGGCAGCAGGTCAGAGTTCGGTAGTATGCTAGGGACTCTGGCCAGATCACATTGCTGCATCAACCACACATGGAAACAAGTCCCGCAAGAAGTAAAGGAGACCATCTGGAAGAAGGTGCAAGAACGGTACAAGATCCCAGAAGAAGTGAAGAAGACCGTTCTTTCTTTGGTGTCCGGCAAAGCTAAATCATTCCGCCACTATTTGGTTGAGCATTGGATCAACAGGGTGCCCCCACGTGAGCCTCCGCCGTATGTTGTGTACAACGGCATGATCACTGAAGAGGAGTGGAAGGAGTTCGTTGAGCGGCACGCCACCCCCGAGTTCAGGGTATGTTTGTGTGTACTCTTTTCTTAATTAATGCTCATAATGCTTTATCCCTGATTTTCTAATTAATTTCCTGTTGTACTTTCTTAACAGCAAGTACAAGAACAAGCACGGCAAAAACGTGAAGCTAATCTCTACCCCCACACCATGGGACGAAGGGGATATGTGGGCAGCCTCGAGGGATGGAAAGAAGCTGGTTTGCTGACACGGAGGAACGAGGATGGAAGTGAATGCCCGATCGAGGATGTCTCTGAGGCGAGGAGGGTGCAGATGTACATACTGGGACGCCAGAAAACGACCAGCGAAGGTCAGAGGATATTTCCTAATGCTGCGATGGAACAACTGGCTAACCAAATTGTAAGTATTTGAAAGTATCTGTTAAATAATTTACTTATATACTCAAGTGTTTGTTGATCTTAAATTTAGTGTTAACTTCTTTGAAAATTGGACAGTACGAAGCGGCACAGAGAGGAGAAGTAGACTTACACGCTCCTCCTTCTCAAGACGACGCGCTCAATCAAATGCTTGGGAAGAAGGATCACCCGGGGCGTGTTAGAGGATTTGGGGGAGAAGTACGTCAGAAGAACGTATTCCCGCCATCTGCTAGGAAGGGTCAGATGAGTGCTGCTGAAGTCGAGGCGATGGTAGAGCGTAAGTTCGCTGCTGAGCGCCAAGCTAATGACGAGAAACAGGCTGCTGAGCGCCGGGCTATCGAGGAGAGGCTGCAGGAAGCGTTGAATGCGATTGCACATGCGACTACTCAGCAGCAGCAGCTAGATCCTCCTCGACTATCTTCCTCGTCTAGTTGTGCTCCGGCCGCTGACCCGTACCCGTTTGCCAACATCCAGGTTAACTTTGTTTAACTATTTTTCTCCTAAAATAAAGTTATTTAAATAGTATTAGATTGGACTCACTTATTTATTTCACGTATTATCTCTGTTTATTAAAGGAGCAAAAAAAATGTCGTCTCCAAATACCATTAGACGGGCACCCTGTAGATGCGGCCTACGGGACGGTGTTGCCATCAGGTCCACTCACGCTCATCAGTTTCGTACGTCTACCCCCATTCTACGCGCGTGTGACCTTGGACCTGATAGTTGATGGATTTGAGCATGCATACCTTCCGATGGCGTTTGACAACAAATGCACGCTGATCGAAGCGAAGGGAGACATATTGCCCTGGCCAGCATGTTATATTGTTGTCACCGATGAGGTAAGACTGTTTGACAACCATTTAGTATCTAATAAAATGCATTATTTAGCATTAAGTATCTAATCTAATCTATTATAGATCCCTGAGCTTCCTCGCCGCGTAACCCGGCCCAGACTAGAAGAGACCAGCGCGCCGGCGAATCCTGAGATCCCTGAGCTTCCTCGCCGCGTATCCCGGCCCAGAGAAGAAGAGATCTGCGCGCCGGCGAATCCTGTCAGAAGTACAAGGGTATGTTCTAGATAATTGTTTAATGTTACTATAATAATCAATTAGTAATTATCTTTACATTGATGCTTTACTGTTTGTGTGTGAAGGGTAAGAATCCAGTGAGTCGGGGTGCGAAAGGTAAGAATCCAGCGCCCGTCCGGGGTCGCACCAGGACTTCTGAGGCGCCTAAAAATAAGCTCACACTGCCACAAAAACTTGTTAATGTTTTGGGGCCCAAGCAGATGAATCTCTACGACAAGATCATGTTGAAGTCATCTCAAACTAACAACTTCATGATGACGCTTCCAAAGTCGATGTTTCACTACGAAGAAGATATGATGACGGCAATCAACTTTGAGGACATCAGAGAGATGATGTGTGGAGATTATCTGAACATTAACATTATTCAAGCTTATCTAAAGTAAGTGTTCTTTCCTCATACTGTAAAAACATATAGAATAAGTATCTATGAAGTTGCATTGGCTAACTTTTTATAGTACATGTGATATAATAGATGTCTGCTTGAGAGATGTGCTGAGAAGGACATGACCTCCATTACTGCGGTGTGCCCGGAGCGTTTATCGTACGACTCAGTCACTAGGGACCCGGGGAGGTTTTGTGAATACATGATTCATTGCTTCAATGTTGTTGATCAACAGAATAAATTATTCATTCTAATGCCGTATCACCAAACGTGAGTTCTAATATAAAATTACATACTAATTAGCTAACTTTTTTACCTTCATTTCTCATTTCATTTTGTATTTGACATTGTAGCCACCACTGGGCTTTGTTTATATTCTGCGCTGCCACCGCTACTCTGCTCGTTCTAGATCCACTAGGGCAGTGGACAGAATTCAACACTGAAGACTTAATCAAAGAGTAAGTTTTTATTACTATTTAATTGTTTGTAAGTTTTTTGAACCAAAATTAATGTACTTGTTCATTTTGCTAAACGCTTTTGTTAATATATGTAACAGTTGTTACAAAAAAACCCCTCAGGGAGAGTTTGGTGATTTGACCGTCAATTACATCAAGGTTTGGTAATTCATGTATTTCATTCGTGCTGCTATTATCTTTGTACAATTGTTTTACATTTGTGAATTTTGGTGATTTAGTGCCCTACCCAAAAGGATTCTAAGAGTTGCGGGTACTACGTGATGCGGTATATGTACGAGTTCTGCGGGTACTTCCCAAGTTTTAAGAATGATATTGACAAGGTAATACGAACACTGTCTTGTATTTAATTCTTTCGGCAGATTTTTTGTGTCTTTATCTTAATCTCATTATGTGTTCCATTCCTTTTCTTGTTGCAGATTAAAGAGCATTATGCCAGATTCAAGACTTATGCTCCTGCCGACTTGTTGCATGTCAGAGAGAGCATGGCAGCCATGTTTATGAGAATGGAGTGGTAGACTAGCTAGCTCTGATGCTGTAACATATATTTTTTGTTAGTTGCTGCTCTGATTCTGTTAGTTGCTGCTGCAACAGATTATATTGTGTAACAAATTATATTTTTTGTTAGTTGCTCTGATTCTGTTTGTAATGAATTATGCTAGCTGCTGCTGTAACAGATTCTAGCTGTTGTATTGAATGTTTCTGTTGCAATTGTGCGCAGAAATGAATTTGCAATTGTTATCTCTGTTGCAATTGTGTAACAGATTGAATATGTTACAGATTTTCGATCTGGTGCTTTATTAGATGTTATCTCTGTTGCAATTGTGTAACAGATTGAATATGTTACAGATTTTCGATCTGGTGCTTTATTAGATGTTATCTCTGTTGCAATTGTGCGCAGAGAATGAATTTGTGTTGTTGGTATTTGATTCAGGGGGTTCAATTGTGCAGTTTCTGCCCTCTGTTGCTTATCTGTTACAATTCTGTCTCTGTTGCAATTGTGTAGATTTGTAAAAAAAAAATAAAAAAAAAATTACACTTTAGATTACGGTTCTAACAATAACCGTAATCTAAAGTCCTTTGGGCGCGCGCGCCAAAAGACTTTAGATGACGGTTATTGCCAAAACCGTCATCTAAAGTGTCGACTTTACATTACGGTTACTTGTAAAACCGTGATCTAAAGTCCTTTGGTTCGCGCGCCAAAGGACTTTAGATCACGGTTTTACAAATAACCGTAATGTAAAGTCAATGACACGCGGGCCGGAAAAGGGACTTTAATTACGGTTTTAAACCGTAATTAAAGAAACGCCATCTTTATTGACGCCCGCGTAGATTACGGTCCAGAACCGTAATTATACACGGTTTTGGACCGTAATTAATGGGTCGCGTTCCACCAGTGGTGGTTCCTCTTCTAAACCACCACGCCCCGATAGCAAAAGAAGTAGTTTGATTTCTAGTATTTTTAAAAGACCAAAATCAATTCAATCGGGTTCCAGTTTTTGTACTTATGATGATTATATTAACTTCACTTTTAGTTTTGATGATGATGATGGTGATATAGATGTTCTTAAGTGGTGGCAAGCACATGAAGGCAAGTTTCCATCCTTGCAAAGATAGCTCGAGATGTGCTAGTAAGTCCAGCATCAATCGTTGCTTCTGAGTCGGCGTTTAGTGCGAGCAAGCGAGTGTTGGATGAAAAGAGATCAAGCCTTGCACCTGACTTAATCAAGGTTTGTGTTGAGAAGTATGATTGGGACTTGGCCGAGCAGAGATGCCAAGCACACGTATTTCAATATGAGGGGCAGCATGATGATTGGTACGAGATGAATGGGGAAAACACCACTTAGGAGTTAGGACATCTATTTTGTATTGTAATCTTTAGAATGTATTAATATCACTTTCTTTCTATGTAATCCTTTTTAACACTTGCAAATTGAAATCATGTAACCTTATAGTAGCTGTACTCTTTTTCCTTATTAGGGTTTTTCCCAATGGGTTTTTACCTAATAAGGTTTTAACGAGGCAGTGAATCATATAATAAAATTCTCTTTGTTCCTTAATTATTGTAAATTCAATAAAAATTCTAAGTCTTTGTTACTTACACATTTAAGATTATAAACTTGATAAATAACCTATCTAGAATTAAAGTGGAATAAAAGAGCAATGTGTGCGCGCAAACAGATCTCAAAGCGGAGCTAAAACAAAGAAATTGGACCTGGTCGAATCTTTCCGGAACCGGTTGGAATCGCCCTGAACCAGTCGGAACCGATCAGAACCGGACCGGAACCGGAACCGGTTGGAACCAGTTTTTTGAGTGAATCCGAAGCTGTAACACCCCTACCGCTAATCCCATCATTACCGTCTAATCATCCCGTACCTCCATACATACGCAGCGGATAATTCCTTACACAACGGCGGGTGATACAATGCCGTTAGCCACCCACGTGACTAACATGACCTACTTCCACTACTGCATCGGTCTGATGGACCGGAATACCCGAGTACAACTCCAAACTGAGTACAAACGATTCTCCATTCATACATTGCTCAATACTTACAATACAATATACCGAGTCTACTAAGGTACAATTCCAAGTACAACCTTTCTCACAAGTCTATACATACTTATCAAGAGTCTAACCTCCTACCATACCTCACAAGTCTACATGCTTCCCAAAAATACATAAGGAGTACCACTTGGTACACCGGCACTACAAAGGGCTACAAGCCCGTATACAAATAATACACCATCCAAGATATTCCCTATCCAACTAAGTATAGCGAACCAGTCTTAACTTCAACCAAATCAGCTTCGGTACCTGGAAAATAAAAACAGTGCCCCAAGGGGCTCAGCAAAAGCTGCATATGAAATTCACATACCCCGCGTGCTAATGGGGGTACACCGACTACTTGGTCGAATACATGGAGTTCGTTTTATACATGCATACATGCTATTACGGAAAGCATTACAATCATACAAGGTACATACATACAAGGATACCGTACATACAAACGGGAGGCAATACACAAGTCATTCAACATGGCAATACACTTTACGATTCCATACTTCATTCTTTGTTAGCCAGTTACCCATCCGGGTTAATCGGATGTTCTTTACTATTTTACTCGAGACCACACGACTTACACCAGTCTTGGTCTTACTCATACAAATACTTACTTACTTACTTACATCATACTCAAGTTAAGTCGGTGGGACCTCCGGCAGAGACTACACCGTCTCACCACCAGGCTTTAGGGTGGCTCACTAATCCAGGTTGCTACCCATTTAAGGGGTTTGGACCATGGAAAAGATTAAGGCCAGGAATCGGATCGAACCTCTTGTGTCTCCTCATCCTCACGCGTGGCCGAAACTATATCGGGCTTCTTACTTACTCCATTTTACCAATTTACTTAAAGTTAGAGGGGTTACATAGTTAGTGAGTTAGTGAGAATCATTTTCCCAATCACTAAGTCAAGGGTTAGCACAATTGCACAACCACAACCAAGCACTTCATCATCATTCATACATTTCATGAATTATACAAACTACAAGTTCAAATACAATCTAACAAGAACAATACACCACAAGTACAAGAAAGTGTAATAAATCCGATTCGTGCGTTTTATCTTATTTAGGTGATCACATAGCACACAAACACACAAATCAGAGTAGCCAAGGTAGCATACGGGGCATTAGAAAATCATACCGTTCACCGTAGTTGTTCGATCACCGACTCTCGTTCGGAGTACAATCATTCAAATCCTATAACATACATAGAATCGGGCGGTTAATTATCTATAATTAACCTAACCCATTTCATCCTTAGTGTTTCCCGATTTACAACTACTAATTTCTTACAATTCAATCCCATTCACCTAAGTTACTTACTTCTCATTACTTCTCAAGCTTGTTTACACTCCTAATGACCTTTATATGTCATTAATTAAGTCTTAACAATCTTATAATATCATTACCATTCAAATCCCCATCATTAGAATGCATTAAAACACATTCTGGTGAATTTTTAGGGTGGCCCGGGTTTGTGTCCGGGGCTACAAACCCGGACCAAGCCTGGAATAAAGTTTATGCCGTGTTTTTACTATGGTCCGGGTTTGTGTACCGGGATATAAACCCGGAACAGACCTGGAATAACATTTCTGCCTTGTTTTTAGGGTGGTCCAGGTTTATGTACCGATTTACAAACCCGGACCAGCCCTGTTATGCACCATTTTGCAGTTTTTCAACCTCTGTTCAACCCCTATTTCATACCCAATCCTTTCCTAATCTTTCCACATGTAATATAACATGTTTTTACACCATTTAGGCACTCTAAACTTCCTTAATTCATTCCTTAAATTCATAAACCATTTCTTGGTTTCCTTACACCATTTTCCACTCTTAATTCTCCTAAAAACTAATGCTACAGATTTTTGTTTTCTTCCTTTCTCATACTCAATGGTCCTTCAACTAATGCCATCTAGCTATACTTACATCATCTCATCCAAGGTTCTACTCAATACACAATTTCTCTTATAATCCAAAACCAAGGTGACTAGCCACTCAAGTTCACCTCTACAATCACCTAGATCATTCCTAGGGTCTTTTTCCTTAACTAAAACACTGAAGTCCTCAAGTTTCTAGGGAAATTTTGACAGAGGTTCCCCACAATTTCAACATTGCCCACTTGCATAATTCATTCATTAAACCTACTCAACTACCATATCCACAAGAGGTGCTACAACACATAAATTTCCTGCACATTCACACAATAATCCCATTGTGCATAACCTTAAATACTTGGCTCCAAGGCCCTTAAACATTTCTATACACAATACCAAAATGCATCCATTACTTGGTCACTATTGTGGTAGCCTATAAAATACTAAAGAAAGTGTAAATTTCCTCATTCTACAAGCATTAAAATCAGTTTCATAAACCATACAAAATCAGCTCAAGGTAAGTTCATTTACCTTGTGATTTCTAGTTTTCCTTTCCTCCTTTCCTTCTCCTTTCTTCTTGCTCTTCCTTTCTTCGTTCTTGTATTACCAATTCAGCCAAGCTACAGCCCATGTTCAATGGTATACACACATTACTAAATGAATAACTAACCCTAGAATTTAACCCTAGAATTATGGAGTTAGTTTAAGGCTCTTAAATGGGAGAT